>QEWY01001332.1:48466-168002 GCA_006503575.1 Baylisascaris schroederi
TTTTCCTCAGCTCAATCATTCTTTTCTTGTTCTCAACTAGCGAACTTCTTGCCCTCTTTAATTTACCGCTAGCAGCGGCTTGCTTCATTATATTCAGATATTTCTGATAGCGGTTTTCGCTTATCTTCTTTTTGATCAGCTTATTGAATTCGCAGAAATCTAGATTAGTCCGAAAATTAGCATCTCGTCTCATCTTTCTTCTTTTTTCAAGCAGTACTTTTATTTCTTCCGTAAGAGGCGATGTTTTCTGCCTTGTCGTCGTAGCCACTTGTGCCGCTTGACTGATTTTTGTAATAATATTTGCATTGGTCGGCTCGCTGTCTATTAAATTGGACTGTTGCAGTGCGTATCTATATAAACCTCCGTCGAATAATCTTTCAGTGCTTTTCTTCCTTTGTCGTCTAGCCCATAAACGTTTATCCTTTAGCTTAGGTTTTACTCTAACTAGGCGATGGTCGCTGCCTGTTTGGAAGTGATTCAACACTTCGGTGTCTTTGACGATTATTGTCTTATTCACCAAGATGTAGTCTATTTCGTTTTTGTATTGCCGCTAGGGCTTCTCAAGGTCCGCTTTCTGCCACGTCTTTTTTCAAGAAACGTGTTGGTAACTTTCAACGCGTTGTTTTTGCAAAAATCAACTAGTTGTTGTCCACGTGGATTCCGCACTCCCAGTCCAAAATTTCCAACTGACTGCTTTCCCGGTGTCCGTGCTCCAACTATAGCGTTAAAGTCGCTCGTTATAACGATGAATGTAGATCGCCGTCCATTAACTACCGTAGTCAGGCCATCCAAAAATTGGGTATATCCTTCATTAGTTCGACCTTCGTGAGGTGCGTATATTTAAATTAGTCGCATGTTCATTTTCCTACTGATCTTAATTTTGATTTGCGCAATTCTAGGAGAGTGAGACGAGAATGGCTATATCTTAGCTTTCCAATCCTTCGAGACATAAAATCCGACTCCACCTTGGGATGATTCATCGTCTCCCCGATAGAACAAACAGTTACCGTTTGGCAGGTCGACGGGCTCTTTGCCTTTCCTTCTTACTTCTGCTGGGCCGATTATATCGAAATTGATTTTAACTGCCTCTTCTTCCAGTTCCTCCAACCGCTCATTCGATAGCAGCGTCTTTGCATTATACGTGCACAGGCTAAGCATGGTAGCATAAAGGTTAGGGCTTAGACTCATCTCCTGCTCGCTGGATGCTGACGAGTCGATTCAGCATTGTTCCTCCTACGATGGTCGGAGCTTACTTGCAGCCGACTGCGCGATGACCAGTATTGGCGTTAATCCATATCCTATGCGAAATGACGTCATCATTTCCTTTTCAATTCGGGAGCACCGCATGAGAGTGGAAAAAGAAACCATTCAAATAATCAAGGCAGAGAGTGGAAAAAGAAACCATTCAAATAATCAAGGCGCCCAGAGACTTTGCAAGAGGAAACTGCTCAAATTTGCAAGAGGAACTATTATGTATTAGTGAGATGCTGTGTTTATTTTCTTTTTTGTTTCATGTTTTTCAGCCATATCCACACCTTGATGCATAAATATCACAGGGATGAATCTATTTTGGTAATTTCTGTGGACATAGTTGAGGTCTTATATTATTTATCGCCTTCTGCCAGAAGTTCAGATCCTTTGCAGTTATTGTGGACATTACAGCGATGGGGTACTGATTTCAACGTGATGAGGCTTGCTGTGGTCAGTATGGTGTTACTTATGACATCATATGGCGTATTCATTCAGATATTTGTTTATAATCCTCTCATTCAAACTCAAGGAAGTGTATATCGCATAAAAGTGTAAAAGCGAAAAATGCCCCAATCTGCCCCGGTTACTAAAGATAGTGAAAAGAGTAAAGAATGTAGAGTTATCACTTTACTAAGGCGGTACTCCTTTTGTCATAACCACTTACATTCGATAAAACAATGTTAAGCAGTTATTGCCGTTCGATGTTTCATAATTTCAGTCCAGCACATTTGGGAGTTGCCCTTTGCGCGCTTCATTTCGGCAATTTCGTATCCAGTGGCCTCTATTTGGCACATTTCACGCGTCATGCGCTTGTTGGCACCGACGTCGAGCGGAGCAAATGCTTTGAGGTTTTTCGTACCCTCAAAGGTCCCTATATCAAATCGCCGATGATCGTCGATTTCGAGCATGATCGTGACGTGTTTGTCGTTCGATTCGCAATTTTAGATGGTAAGGGAAAATCCGTTGGGGTTTATTGAGCCAGATATTAGTGGAAAAATCCGCAGTTGGCATCCGAATCGTTCACTGAGCGATATGTTGGCGAAATCTTTATCGTGGACATGCAGGTCTGTTGAACAAGCATATAATTTAGCAGGATCACTTTCAATGCGCAGAATATTTTTTCTTGCTTATAGAAAGTTCAGATATGATCCTTTTGATTCGTCGTTTGAAATATGGTGCAAAAGGCGTTGGTCTCAACTGACATCTTATTGTAATTCACTGCTTTTGTTAGGCAAACATATACAGAGGGACCTGTAATCATGAGAGTGCATTGTAAAGCGCGATCTGCTGTAAGAAATATTTTTGGAGGACAGCGAGCAGCGTTTCGCAGCAGCATCTCCTTTCCATTTTTTTTCCGTCAGTCTCCTTAATTGAATACGAGTAGTAACACTGTTGTTTCGCAGACGCATGAGCGATAGGTGTATTAGTATAATAGTTTTTGGCTATGACCATGTATCACCCAAATTTGGTTTAATTGCCCAAGTTTGAGGTTCGTGTGCTATGATTATGGCTCAAAGAGCCGAAACATCAGCATAAATTATTATTCCATCTGTACTCGACGCATTACATGGTGATAACCGAAAAGTGTTATTTTGATAGATCTTCTTAATTCATTCATGAGACTAGTTATTAGCATCTTTCGTCATTCAGGTGGGTTTCGTCCGAAGAGTGAAGATCGAAGCGACTGCAAACAGAAATCACTACCCATATCCACTTCCTTACCTGGGTCGGCAATTTCTGTTAAGGTGAACCTTGTTCATATAAGCAGTCGGCATTCCATCTTTTTTTGTAATTGATACAAGAAAGACACAACAAAAATACCGTCAGGGTCTTCGAATAAAATGTTGAGAAAGTTTCAATGATGCATCCTGACGATTTCCTTATACCTTCCTTGTTTTCTTTTTTATGTGTTTTTGCAACTGACCGAAAACTTTGAATTTCAAAAGCAGTCGTAGGCAATAAAGTCAGATAATTTTGTGCATACTAGATCGAACGAACCCTAGAATATGAGATTTTCGATAGAAGATTAGTACGAGCGGTCGAATGAGGTGAAGTGCTCAGATGTCATCCGGTACGTTTTATTTTTGTTGGTAACTCATAAAATGGGCTGCTCAGGTTAGATGAGCGGCATGCAACACCGTATTCCACCCACGCTCATTCGGCACGATTCTCAGCCTATTTAGAAGTGTGATGTTGTGGGAGCTCTCGATTCATTCCAGTTCTCGATTCGTTTGCATAGCTGCATTTCAGTTCCAACTTTATCCCTCATCTTCCGTAATAGCAGTTCATTGAGCTCCTTGTAATTTCTGCAGTTAAATTTTGGCTTTAGGTTCGTTATATGTCGATTCGTCGCATTGTGGTGGATGCAGTTGCAACTACGGTTAATGGTTTGCCATCTACGCATGTTTATTTCCAACTGAATTACCCACCTGAAATTCGCAAATTTCAGAAGAAACCTAGCGATAGCGATGAAAAATTATACAGCGAAGGCAATCGCTGGAGGTTTGTTTTGTTCATTTCTTTGGTGACTGCTTCATTTAATGCCTTTGCTGAGAGATTGTATAAAGGCGTGGGAGCGGTCTCAAAAATCATATGGAGTTGTTAGTAGTTGGCAAAAGAAGGTTGTTTTTATTACGACGGCTTTAGTAGTCGTCATAATTGCCAACATTTCCAGCTTGCAGCGGCTTCGATAGTAGCAATGACGGAAGCAAGAAGATGAAAAGGGTGAGGGAGGGGTTCCGTTGCAGATCCAGTCTTCCTCTTTTTGCCCTCCGGAAGAGACCAGCAAACGTCGTCAGGAATTGACGCTCGGTGATGGGCGCAAAGTTTTTTTTTGGCTCATTTTTTTCTCGCCTTCTAAATTTCTTGATTAGCTTCGTTTGACTTTAGCAGGTGAAGCTCACCATGTGTTACAAGGCAGGTACGTGAGTCATGAAGTGACAGCTGCTGAGAAACGTGCAAAAGAGATTTCACGTTTTCAGAATGCACTCAGGTATCTCAAAGGTTACTTAGTCTTTGGTTCCATAACAGTATAAGGTGGTAATGTATATGAGAGTGGTGCGAGAAACCGATTAATCAATTGTTCAACTATTTTTTCACTTATGAAACAGTTGAGGTGCTGTGGTGCTTCCTTGGCAATTTTTTCTAACTGCCTGGATCAGCGTGGAATCTCAAATATTGCAGAGATAAATGCTCCAACGAGGGTTTCAAAGCTGAGATAGAATGAGCAGTATTCCTTCACTGATGGAGCTGCGCACCATTCGGCTGTGCATATTTTCTTGACATGTGGTCTCGGTTTACTGTTAATATATGAAGGTGTGTATATTTAGGACAATACCTGAAGACAACGATGATGTGAGGGACAATTGTTCAGCAATTAATGACAGCCCCACTTTGTGTCTACAGTTCACGCATCAACTCACTGTATGCACTTGCCAGCTGTTACAGTATCTACAGTAATTGTTTACCAATTCGTACAGTAATCGTTACATGCGAAAAAGAATTGATAGACATTCACAAATGAGTTTGCGTAATGTAGAAAATTATGTTCATTTGGAGTAGCCAATTCGTTGTACGGGGCAGTTTAATAATCTCAGCAAACTCAGAGGAGTGAATTCTGTGGCTAGCAACACCACGAAGTCTGTCGATTTGGCTAGGCGCATCGTTACTTTATTCTCATTTTCTTTACTACTTTTATCTCATCAGAGATGAGAATGGCATGAAAATCATGAAGAATCCTTTCTGTAGCTGGCCTATAAAATCTTGCAAAATTTGTTTATGCAACTGAGAATGGATTCACTCAAGCAGAGTAGAGGGAAAGTGAAGCTATGCCGGTAGTAAAAGATTGCAAATATTGCAAACCTTCCAACAAGAAGGAAAGAAGAACGAAAGTGAATTGTGAGTATTTTGCTGTCGATGAACGCTGCAAATTTTCGCTCGTATGATATTTGATGAAGATGGATGTTTGTAGCTGAGAGAAAGAACAGAAGTCATCCGCATCTTTCCGTCCGCCTCATTATTGGACACGCCTTTTTACTTCTTATCATGTTTTGTTTTGAAACATTTGAATTTCGTTACGACTCGTTTAATGGCTTCCGAGCCAGTCATACTTTTCATGATACTTTGTCGTGCTATGTATAGATTCCTTTCTTTCTAGGATCAGTATGGATTCTTTTCTTTTTAGGATCAATGTTTATATGAGATATTGAGTCGGATATATGCACGTGTAGCGCTGCCTTTCGAATTCACCAATATCGCTCTTGTACGCTTCAAAGTGACTGAGTATGTTTTACGGTCTTGCACTGACGTTGTTTCTCCGGGCAATGTTGTGAATGGGCAGCATGGGGGAAGGGCGAGGAGGACAACATAGCGCTTACTTGCGATTGTGCGCTCAAGCTGACCGTTTGACTGCAAGTGTTTAGTTGAGTTGAATATCACTCGGAGTTTGAGTTGAGCATCACTCCTTAACTCCTTTAAAGCACTACGGCAAGTGACTGAGCCCTTAGATCATGATAACACGGCAGTAGTGAAAGGGAAACGATAACAACTAGCCGTGCTAACAATCAGCTTATGTGCCGTTTCATGGAACAAGATATTATTAATGTTGGCGTAACCACTTCCAGCTTATTTTTTCGACTTTTTGAATTCGTAAGGCATGCCCCACACTTATGCCTCCCAATCCCTGCTATACTTTCTCGATGCTCACAATGGTCATTTTGTTTGGTATTCTCTAATTGCCGGCTGTGTGCCTAGATTAAAAAATGCACGGGGATGCTTTATGGGAAGCTTTGTCTGGAACAGGAGGTCGAGGCGGTTGAGAGAGTGGTTGATGTTAGAATTTAGTCTGGAACAACGAGATCGTGGTGGAGGAGGGAGAGTTTGGTGTTAGAAACTGTCCTGAACTTGTTGAGCCTGCATACCTATGACAGGGAGCCTTCTAAGGAGCTATCTGCAATGCAGCCCTACTGTAATGAAGTTTTCTGTTCTAGCTATGTTCCTATGCCGGTGAGTTTTGTTGGCTGTGATCATCGCGCATGTGCAGGTGAGCAAACGCCTGCTCAGAACAGTGGTGATTCGAAAACACCGCCCTACGAGCCTCCGTACCCAAGGTTCGATCCTGAATGCTACAAGAAAATCATCGACTGCGGTGTATTTGGATTGGAATATCTAATCGCGGCGCTTATGACTCGAGGAGCAGTCGTCAAGGATCAGATTCTTGTCAGTTCTTTCTAGCGATGTTTTGCCGCATGCATATTTTTCCCACAATTTTGGCGTGTTTTCCTCATTCTCAGACAGTTATGATTTGCTGTCAGTTGTATAAGGCGCTTAGCTGCTTTTCCTCTAGACTAATTCAACTACAGGTATATTTGGGGCGATGAGCTTTGTATCCCTAAAGCTCTATTTTCTTATGTATTCCTATCTCGTGCATTGTTGTTCTGAAGCCGATGGACACACTAGTTACGTTTTCTGCAATGCGCACAAATAAGAACTTTGAGAGTATATTATAGGCTCCTGTTCTTCATTTTGCAGTTGTATTTAAGTGCGAATTTCTTGGAGATTACGGTGGCAGTTGTTTCCAATCGATCATACTTGAGCGTAAATTGAGTCTGGATCCGGTCCTGACTATCAGGTTCAAATCATTATTGCATTAACATCGAATATGCCCAGCGGTGGCCGCGGTGAGCAAGTAGACGCTATCCCTTTAGGAGTCGGGACCCGTTCTTGATGTCTTTATAGTCTTGCGTGGGCTCTTTTTTCGCTCCAAGATGAGTGGATGCATATTTTGTGCTTGCAGATTAATGATTGACACATGCTTGCCGTCCATGACTGAAAAATAATGCGGTATCAGCCGATATATTTGTCAGTGCACGTGGAGGTGTGATTGGACTGGCTTCTTATGCAAGTATTCCCATCCCTTGATACCTAAAGTTGGGAGATGGGAAATTCTATATGTCGCGATGTTTTCATCTTTGGCTTCAACAGCAGTGAAGAAAATTGCCTACTTGCATTTAATTGAATGCGATGTCAGGGCCACTATTCGGATATTCCGTAGTTTTAGCATGTCTTCACGTGGTTCAAACTCATATTTATGTTTCAGGTGAGCGCGAAGAAAAGGGACGAGTTCGTGGATTTGATAGTGCGGAGATTCCATGAAAACAAAGAGGTCAGTCGAATTGTAGTAATTGCTAAGAAGCAGTGAAATTACATATCAATATATGGTTCATAATAGATTTTCCATGCACTTAGCAAAGCGTATAAATCAAAAAGAGTTGATTGCCATAATTTGCAATGTTTACTGAAATTTCGAAAGTAGCAGGATGAAACAAGTTTGCCTTTATTTGAGGTTGACACCAAACAGTGCAAGGTAGTAATCTAAACACTTTGGCGTATTATCTATGCCTTATTGTCGCTTTTATCCCATCTTGATCAGATACTCTTCGTGTATATTCTGTTTCAATATTCGTAGCACTGAGATCGGAAATAGGTTTCCGGTGCGTGCCTTATGCGTTAGTATCACTCTGCACTCGCCTTGCACTCTTCTCCTCCCTCTTTCTCTTTTTTTCCCTCTTCTCCACTCTGCCACACCTCTTCCTTCTCTTCTATCGCTTAATTTAGTCGTTAAGTGTTGGAGAAAGCTCGAAGGAATGCTTAGAAACGCTCTTAAATGTGGGCGGTCCCCAAAAAAGTGTTGTGTTTCGAAGAATTTCCGTGGTTTTAGAGCGCCTCAATCGTTGATCGTTCTCTAATTAAGTAAGAAATTTTTAAAAAAAACTGTCGAAGAAGAATAAGAATCGTAATAATGAGCATTGCATCTTCGTGGGGTGCTGCAGGAGCAAACCGAATGACGAAGTGACCTCTACGCGTAAGTATAAGAATTTCTTCCATACGTACGTGAATTAAAGCATACAGAGGTGTATTTTGAGAGAGAGCGTTGCCACTTATAAGCATGATTGATACATATTGTCGTGCATGAATTAACGTTATTCTCAGTGATGCTGCGGACGGTTTTGCTTGAAAAAAAATATTTGTTTTAGTTAACGCTTGAGTCATTGGAACGGCTATTGAATGTCGTCGATGAAACGAAGCAAACTCCATCGCTCTTAATATCGTTTGAGAAGATTCGTAATGCTCTTCTTTCGCAAAAAGACGTTCTCGAAGAAATTTATCGCGAAGGCAAACGCGATGGTTATCAACGCGTTAGGAAGGTCTCCGTATTCCATATAAAATCCCAGAATGAAACATCTCTACGATAATCAGTTGGCGATGTTTTGAGCGAATTTAGATAAGTTTATATCAATAGTGGTATTGCTTGGACGATGTCACATCGCTACAACATGATTACATCTTTGCGCAATGCGCACATTTCGTCGGTCATATGCCTTTTGTCGGATCTCGATTAAAACGACCAGAATTTTAATTGTGCTCCCTCAAGTAATCTTTTTTTTGTTTCTCTGGTTCAGTCCGTTCATCCACTCATTGTTAGTGATGTTCGTCGTGCGAGAAATTAGTTTTTTTATTGATAAGAAAAGGTAACCTTTGCATTTTTATCGCTCCTTGGACGTTACCACTCAGTTGTATATTCGCTGGATCTGTTTTCCTGAAAATGGGGTTCATGTGTAATATAGATAGATAGTACCTTCATCCTCATTCTCTTCGATTTTGGAAAACATTTTGCATTGGTTTTTTGGAATCGTAGATTTTGTATGACCTCATCTTTTGGCTTGCTGCAAAAAAAGTCGTTAACCATACATACGCAAAACCTCCTTATTTTCCTTCTTCAGTTGCTGCTGTTGAAGAATTCGGGATTTCATTTGTGAAGGGCCAGAACTTTAGGAGGAAACAAAGGCGATGTTAAGGACTTCAACAGAAACCATATAAAGCGAATGCATGCTTCCAGCAAGATCCAGATTGCTGGTCACAGGAACGTTCTCATGAGCTGTGAATAGCTCGAAAGTTTTTTGCGAAGCAGAGTTGTTTGTGTGGGATTTTGGCGAGCATATGTGAAGGTGATGGATTTGCGTGACCTATGCCAGTTGACTGATCACGGTAGTAAAATTTCCGCAGATTCTAAGGGTCGGCCGAAATGAGAGAAGAAGGGAAGAAAAGATTAAGGTGCATCGAGAAATTGTCTTTCCTGAAAATTGGAATAATTTAATAAAAGTGAAGGATCGTCGTTTATCGCAACGATGGTGTTCTGTTTTGAGGTGGTGATAACGCCTACGCGGATGCTCTTTGTTGTGCCGGAGTTGCTTATGGGCAACAGAGTATTGCGCAATTTCGATAAAGATGGCAACGGTTCTTTGCGAGTGCAGTTTCGTGACGATGATAGTTCTCAGCTACGGCGAAACACTGTGGGTCCATTCCTTATTCAGTCGACCGTCTTCAATACACTCACACGAGGCATCCATATCGGAGGTGAGTTTGCAGAAATGTTTCTGTTCACTTACCTGGCGAACGAAGTGGTTGTCCGTGGATAAGATTCTGGAATATAAGACCTAAAAGGAGCGATCGCACCGATTATCTGAAATTTCTAGGTACTACTAAACGCTTAAGATTGTCGTTACGTCACTATTAACGCTTCACGCAAGAATGAGACTAGCGTCTTGGCTAATGATGTTATCCTATCGATTTTCTTGGCTCAATGTATATGGAACTTGTTTAGTAGTAAGTACCATACCGTAATTGTGAAAACATTTTAAAATATTATTCCTTCATGGTAGGAAATGGTGCTATGCTAATCATAATTTAAAACTACAATATTGCAAACAAGAATTATCACCAGGAAAACCTTAGTTTAGCGGTGATTCTGTGACGAAAATAAGAGCTCATTTCTTGTTTTTGCTAACGCGATGTGTTCGGTTCGTGTATATCTTGTCTGCAAATTCTCGGGAGATTGGCGCATCATCGTCTTTAGGTGGCTTTCTTAGAAGCTTTGTTGAGTACCTCTGCATATGGATATTTGATACTTGTTCGCAATCTAGACAGCTTATTTTGCTTCTAAAACGCTGAATAGTACAACATGTTAAATCAACTAACTTTGTCCAAAAAACCCCCAGCGTTACTTGTAATTGCGTCATTGAAATGATTTTTACTTATATTTGTCCATATTGTTTTCCGCGTATGAGTTATTCGATGAGTAAACAAATGTTGTACATAAAATTCCATTTTACTTTTTATGACAAACAGCTGTAGCTTCCAAATTGCAGTTTATTAGGATAAGGATGCATATTGTGCCTTGTTCCTTTTTTGCTTTAGCATCCGGTTATGTAGACCCTTTTTTCTCAGCATGCTAATTTTTAATGCCTTTCATAGATCATGTTTTCGCTTGTGATCGTCATGAGATAAAGTATACAGTTGAATAGCTCAACACTTAGTGTCTGTGGGGGATTGGAGAGGGAGGGGTGTTCTCGCAATACAATGCCTGTAAATCCTTTGGATTCGAGGTTGGATTCCCACAAGATATTAAGTGATTATTGAGCATGTGATACCACAGCTCAAGAAATTCAAACCACATAGGTGTACGATCGCTTCTTTCAGTCGGTATAACTGGCCAGTGAAACGGTTGTATGTGGGACATAGCTTAGTGTCATCTCCAACATCCTGTTGTATGGTTAGATTCGACAATAACCTTCATGATTCGATGTTCGCTTTAGCAGTAGTTAATCTTATCTATCAATGCAACAGCAGTCCAGTGAATTATCACATATGAACCTAGTTGCACGCATTTTCTTTCTCACTTCGTTCTTCATCTTCACTGAGTCGCCTCCATTGCTTTTCTGAACTCTGCAGCCTCAGATCACTTCATTTTCTATGCGCTGGCAGCTGCTTAGATAGATGCATGTGGTGACGTCTTTAGCAAAGTGAGTAATTCTGTTGCCTTGTTTTTTCTTCGCACACTACTGTTGCAGAAATCCTAGCCACATTGGCCGTTTTAACGACGCGTTGTCTGTTCCCCACTTTGCATCCAGGTCACTGATGCTTGGGGCCGCTTTGTGCACCCAACGTGAAAACTTCTTTGTTGCACCAGTACAATCGGAGCAGAAGCGATGCATATGTCATCATAGTACTTTGTTAAATCCTCGAGTGTGATATGCTCTCAACACGGTCCTATGATTTATTTTCAGGCCGGCATTTTGTTTATCTCGGTTCGTCAAATTCACAATTGCGTGACAATGGCTGCTATTTCTTCGATGACGGTAAAGGGGGGCATGCACAGTGGATCCGTACACAATTAGGCAAATTTGATCGTGGGAATATTCCAAAAATGATGTCAAGGATGGGACAGTGCTTCACTCAGGCCAAGGTTTGTGAATCGTAACACGCTTTTATGCTCCTTTTTATTTTTCTTTCTACTTAAGTACCATCGAAGAGGTCGTTGAGGGATTCCTTCTGCTGTTTGCAACTTTAAATGAAAGGAAGTCCATATTGTAGCAATTGTCGAAAAGGCCTTAGCGGAATCCGAATTGGGAGGGCGGAGGTAAGGGGGAGGGAACGAGGTCACCAAGCGTTTTGTTAATAGTTAAGTTATATGCGCAGTGAATCGTTTAGTCAGAGGTTGTTGCTTAAAAATCGCCTGTTTCATCGAATGGGGGAAAGTTCTGAATTCTTGCATCTTTGTATTCCTTAGGAAGCGGCAGAGGGGAAAGGGTTGATCGCATCTATAGACAGGGGATTTGGCAGAGCGTAGATGCTGATTCAGGCGTGATCAGGGATATTGTAAGAGTTTTATTCGTTTTGGGCATTTGCTCAGTTTATGTGGCGGAATATGTTCCCTAGCAGATAAGTAGACCGCCATATGTAAACGTGGCATGCTGAGTGCTGTTAATTATTTCCTCCTCCTCCATGGTCCATCCCCACCCCTGCTCCCACACTCCCTGTGTCTGTGTGTCTGTCTGGCTGTGTGTCTGTGTGTGTGCCCCTGTGCGTCCATGTTTCTGCCTCTGTGCGTGTGTGTCTGTGTGTCTGTGTGCCCGCGTGCCTGTGTGTTTGCGTGTCTGTGTGCCCGCGTGTCTGCGTCTGTGCGTCTGTGTGTCCTTGCGTCCGTACGTCTGCGTGTGCATTTGCCTGTAGGTCTGTGCGCCTGTGTCTGTGTGTCTGTGCCTCAGTGCGTCTTGCGTCTGTATATCTGGTGTCTGTGCCCGTGTATTTGTGTCTGTGTGACTGGATGTCTCCGTGTCGGTGTGGCTATGCGTTTCTGTGTCTGTGTTCCTTGCGTGTCTGTGTTCTTGTGCCTGAGTGTCTATGTGTCTGTATGTCTGTGAGCCTGTATGCCTGTCTGTATGTTTATCTGTGTGTGCGTGTGTGTGCGTCTATGCGTCCGTGTGTGTATGCGTCTGTCTGTCGGTGTGTCTGTGTGCTTATGCTTCCGTGTGTCTGTGTCTATACATCCGTGTTTTTCTAGCCGTCTGTGCGTCTGTGCGCCTGTTTATCAGTATATCTGTGCTCAGTGCGTCTGTGTGTCTGTGCGCCTGTGCATCTATGTGTCTTTTTACTTCTGTGTAGCTGTGTGTCCTTGACTCTGTGTGTCTGTGTATCTGTGTGTCTGTTCGTTTGTGCGTCCGTGTCTGCGGTCTGTGTGCCTGTTTTCGTGTCTGCTCATCTGTGTGCGTCTGCGTATCCGTGTGTCCGTGTGCCTGCGCCTGTCTGTTTCTGCGTCTATGTTTGCGCGTCTATGTGTACGTGTGCGTCTGTTTGCCTGTGTGTCTGTGTATCTGTTTGTCTGTGTCTGTGTCTCTGTGTGTCCCTGTTTAGAAACTTGAAAACACTAATTAGGTATGGCCGCGGAGCCACCGTTTAATTTCAATACCCATATCTCCTACCTGAAGGTAGTTATGGCTTTTCAGCAGTGCGCAGTGGTTCTTAAACGACACAAATACAACAAAACGTGGGATGTGATCGGAGGACGTGACTCCAGGGGAGAGCCGTATATATTTTCTGATGGTGTAGGCAGATTGTCACAGGAATTCGCTGAGAAAATCGCTAAAGATATAAACCTGGCTAACGCTGTTCCAAGTTGTTTCCAGGTATGCGACTTAACGCTCGTTTAGGATTGCTTGATAGGTGATCACATTGGGCAGTGACTTTTTGATGTTTTTGCATGATTTTGGACGAGATATTCTTCTTAAATAGAGACTTTCTAATGTTATATGTCTGTGTGTCTGAGTGTGGGATGTGTTCGTGTATTTGTATGTCTATGATTGCAGGCATTTTCGTATTGCGAGGAATTATGTATCGTAAGCGATACTTTGGGAAGGGGAAGGGAGGTATGACTGTGAAATGTTAGGTGTGTTTGAAGTAAGCAGTTTGGGGTCAATGCCGAAACTTTACGATTAGCAGGACAATTGACGTTCTTGCAGCTTGCAGCTAGAAGGCGGGCGGAATGTAGTTATCAATGATTCTTAAATGGGAAGCGCGAAGATCTTTTAAATAATTTGGGCAGAAATCCGATGAAATCGACGTTTGTATCAGAATAAGCAGAATTTCGTTGAGCCTTCGTTGAAGCAACTTGAAATGTTGGAGTCGTTTATTTTGGAGATACGTCATCGTGGCATGAAAGGAGTTTTATCGGTGGACCCATTGCTCGACGATCGAAAGCAATGGGCTGCAACGCATGGCATCAAAGATGGCAGCATGGCGACAAGCAGGATCAACGACCTCGCTGTTCTTTTTCGTCCTTCGCAGGTTCGCTCAGTGTTTTGATTTGTTTTGCAAATATCAGTCTCAAATCTAGTTGAGCGGTGATTTCATTCGAATTTTTTGAAGTTTTTTCTTTTCTTTTTTTGAACGGAAAGAACCGCGTGGCAAAAAATAAAAATTTTTTTCAAAATTTTTATGTATTTCTTCCCTTCGCATAATAGACCGGAATGAAATGGTAGCAGTAATAGAGATGTGGAAACCGTACTTTTCTTTAATACTGCTAAGTCCTTATACGGTAAAACATTAGAATAAACTGTGATGTACCTAATGAACCATTAATTGTAATTTAGGGAGCGGATATATATATGTATATTTTTTCATTTTTGCAAAGGTTTTAAAATCAAATAAATTGTTATATATATTTGTATATGTTTATATATATGTATATACATGTACATATATATATTTATATATCGAAGGACCTGCAGAAATATGCAACCTCACAGGAAATTATTCAAGGACTATGAATGCCATATTAAAGTAGTTGGACAAAAGAAAGTGAAAGAAGTAGACCATTATTAGAAAAGGATATGAAGAAGATAGGATAAAGACGTTAATTGTTGATGGAAATAAAGGTGAACACGTTTCGGCCGTTATTCGTTTAAATGCACACCTGAATTATGCGCGGGACATCGTCAGAACGATACGCATAACCCTGTTAGTATTGAAAGGTTTATGTGCAATAAAGCAGAATAAATAACTTGAAATGTGTCAATATTAGTGAAGAGGAACAGCATAGAGGGCAAGATAACGACAGGACGAATAGAAATGGAAATGGCATAGAAACGGGGAGCATCAGGAGGGAAGTTGAAAAGTAATATTGAAATTATAAGGAAAGGCTATAAATAACATAAATGTAAGAAAGGGTATGGGTTGAAAACAAATTACAGAAGTGCGGCAGTGTTGGCGCCATATACTTACCAGTAGACCAATGTTAGATCAATACTTTGGTGGGCCTTTATAAATGAGAACCGAAGTTCAAAAACGAATAAACTCAGTTTCCATAAAGTTTATACTCTGTGCATTGGTTAAACCTGTTTCTATAACAGCGAACAGCGTAGAATTAAGTAAATAAATGCTAATAAATTGGATAATATTAATACAGTACTAGGAAGCGAAATTCTATGTTCAGTATGGTGCGATGTCAGAATAAAGATGAAACATGTAGTTCACAAAGGACATGTGCCGGCAATCTCAACACGCGGAAGATCCTAAAGCCCCGTGGAAAATTTCATAAAGCAAACTATTAATCCTCTGTCTGTTTGGGTGAACAAACGTATATATCAATTCCGGTTTATTCATTAATGTCCTGTATATAAACTTTTTCATTATAAAAGCGCTGAGACCTTTCTCCCTGTAATTTTCCAGCAGATCTTTCCACTTATTGATAAAATCACCTTTAAACGAGCACAAATTAGTAAATCTATAGATTTTGGAACCTATGCGGTTTTTATGTATGGTTAGTGAAATGTTACCATCTGAATGAGTATATTCGTTAAGTAAAAAGTTAAACTGATCGGTGTTATCGTATACATTTGTGACAGCGCCGTTACGCGTAATATATAAGTTTAAATCCAAGGTATTGGCCGTGTTACCAACAGAGGTAACCTCACTCTGCAATGTTTCACCGTAAATGGGATCGATCATAGCCTGAAAGCTGTCATTGTTGAATATTAATAAATCATCAACATATCTACAGCAGACAGCATTAAAACTTGAAATTTTGACATATTTATACTCCACAGCGAACAGAGTAAGATCTGCTCTATCTGGACTTGCGTTACCCCCATGGGTACTACCTCAGATTTCATTTATTCATTTTATGAACAGAGCATTCATTACGAATGAAGGTCTCTTCATATCGCTTCCACTTGTCCCTATTCAACGCCTCTCTGATCCATTTGGTTCCTGCAGTCTTTTTTAAAGAATCGCTCCATCTCATTGAAGGTCGGCCTCTGCTTCTTTTGCCAGTCCGTGGTGTCCATTCTGATATTCGTTTCACCCAATCGTCATTTTTCAATGCTTATATCTTCGACTCCCATCTAAATTTCCTCATTCCAGCCTCGGTCACCCAATTCTTTACCTTTGTTACACCTCGAAGCCATTCGTTGGCTTTCCTCTCCACCAATTTGATTCCTGTCATGATTCTTTACATTCTCCTTTCTGCCACTGCTAGTAGCTTGCGCACTTTCTTAGTTGTTATCCATTTTTCAGAACCGTAGAGAACTGTTGGCATTAGGTTTTTTCAAACAGTTTCCTCTTGAGACACATCGGTATCTTTTTCTCACGATAGAAGTCTTTATTCTTGAAAAATCCTTTCCAGCCTTGTTTGATCCTGCGTCGTACATCTACTTCCGTCCCTCCGCTCACTTTTACACATCTTCCCAAGTAAATAAACTCATTCACGCTTTCAATCTTCTAGTCTCTTACAAAAATCGTCGACTTCAGCCCTCGGTTGCTCACCAGCTTCGTTTTGGAGGTGTTTAATCGTAAGCCAACTGCCACACTTCTCACTTCGAGTTCTGTGACCTTTTTCTTTAATTGGTTGAGGTTGTGAGATATCAAGACTACGTCGTCTGCGAACCTCAAGTGCGAAATCCTTTTCCCGTTTACGTTCACACCCTTGTTTTGCCAATCTAGATCGTCGAAGACGAGTTGTAGAGCTGCGTTGAACAGCAGCGGAGATACGCAGTCTCCCTGCCGTACTCCTCTTTTTACTTGTATTGGTATTTGCCTTTCATGCACGAAAATTGTAGTTGTCGATTTACGTTGGATTTCTTGAAGGATGGAAATTATTGAAGGATGTATCGAGGCACTTTCCAAAGATTTCCACAGGGCGGTGCGTTCGACAGAATCGAAGGCCTTTTCGTAGTCTACGAACAGCAAGTAAAGAGGCAAGTTGTACTCTTTGGTTTTCTCGATAAGCATGGTGAGCACATGGATTTGGTCGATTGTTGACTTGCCCGGNGGTTAATCCATCGATACCTGGCGCCTTCCCGTTTTTCATGCTTTTGATCGCGTTTCTTATTTCTGAGTCGATGACTTGTAGGAATGGTTCACCGCTTTTCCTTGCAACGTTCGTTCAGTCGCTTTCTCCTCCACACAGTTTCCTATAGAATTCCTCGACAATTTTGTCAATTCCTTGCGTCTCTGTTGTGAGTGATCCGTCACTTTTCCTCGGCTCAATCATTCTTTTCTTGTTCTCAACCGGCGATCTTCTTGCCCTCTTTAATTTACCGCTAGCAGCGGCTTGCTTCATTATATTCAGATATTTCTGATAGCGGTTTTCGCTTATCTTCTTTTTGATCAGCTTAATGAGTTCGCAGAGTTCCAGAGTAGTCCGAAAATTAGCATATCGTCTCATCTTTCTTCTTTCTTCAAGCAGTACTTTTATTTCTTCCGTTAGAGGCGATATTTTTCGCCTTGTCATCGTAGCCACTTGTGCCGCTTGGCTGATTTTTGTAATAATATTTGTATAGGTCGGCTCGCTGTTTGGTAAATTGGACTAATGCAATGCGTATCTATATAAACCTCAGTCAAATAATCTTTCAGTGCTTTTCTTGCTTTGTCGTCTGACCCATAAGTATTTATCCTTTAGCTTTAGTTTTGGTCTAACTAGGCGATGGTCGCTGCCTGTTTGGAAGTGGTTCAACACTTCGGTGTACTTCACCGTTATTGTCTTATTCACCAAGATGTAGTCTATTTCGTTTTTTTGTATTGCCGCTAGGGCTTCTCCAGGTCCATTTTCTGCGACGTCTGTTTTTTAAAAGACATGTTGGTAACTTTCAACCCGTTGTTTTCGCAAAAATCAACTAGTTGTTGTTCGCGTGGATTCCGCACTGCCAGTCCAAAATTTCCGGCTGCTCTCCCGGTGTCCGTGCTTCAACTATAGCGTTAAAGTCACCCATTATAACGGTGAACGTAAATCGCTCTCCATTAACTACCGTAGTCAGGTCATCCGAAAATTGGGTATATTCTTCATTAGTTTAACCTCCGTGAGGTGCATATATTTGAATTAGTCGCATGTTCGTTTTCCTATTGATCGTAATTTTGATTCGCGCAATTCTAGGAGATTGAGACGAGAATGACAATATCTTAGCTTTCCAATCTTTCGAGACATAAAATCCGACTCCACCTCGCGATGATTCGTCGTCTCCCCGATAGAAGAAACAGTTACCGTTTGGCCGGTCGACGGCCTCTTTGCCTTTCATTCTTACTTATGCTAGGCCGATTATATCGAAATTGATTTTAGTTGCCTCTTCTTCCAGTCCTTCAACCGCTCATTCGATAGCAGCGTCGTTGGATTATACGTGCATACGCTAAGCATGGTAGTGTAAAGGTTAGGGCTTAGACTCGCCTCCTGCCCGCTGGATGATGAGGAGTCGATTCACCGTTGTTCCTCTTACGATGGTCGGGGCTTACTTGCAACCGACCGCGCGAGTGCCAATGTTGAACGGAGAATGCTACCTTAGATTGTCAAAACATAAAGCTGGCAAAAGTGACGTATCTCTCGCTTACAACAAATTTAATAGTTTCAATAATCCGTGTCCCATCCAAAGTACGGTAGTGCGTGTTGAACTCGTAATTATCTGTGTAACAAAATACTTGAAATGCGCAGACTTTCAAATAAGCCTTTTTGGATTTACTAAAGTATACGTGTATTAAGTATTACATTGCTTTAATTATACTATGTTGCGGCAGTGCTGTGAACAATGTAGAAAAACCGGCCGCCAATGTGCTTTTGATATGCTTATTGTATTTGCTAATAATATCCATAACATCGTAAGAATTCTTAACGCTGTAGTAATAATTAATCCCACTCCTTTGACCAGCTATATTACAGTAACTCCGAAAATGGTTTTCCATAAATTGTAGGATGCTATACAGCATTGAGGATAACGGTTTCAAGGGACTTTTACTTGCCTCAGCTGTATATCTAAATTTGTGAGGGTTTTTGTGTAATTTTGGAATGGCGAACGGATGCATTTTCATGGGTAACACTATTGAAGTATCTTTCACAAAATTTGATAATTTGCAATGCACCTCGTTACTAACACATTCATAAGTATCACCCCCAGTAGTTTTATCTACTGTAATGCGAAGTTCTTTGCATAAACTCCGAATATAAAGTTTTTACAGACACTATGATCACATGCTGTAATGGCTGGTAAAGAAATTGTGAGTTATAACGATCACTTTATCTTGCAGAAATCCCGTTAAGTCTTGAGGTCTTCGATTCAACATTTTAAAGATTTTATTGTAATTACGCAATTACCGCCCCATTGTCTTGTCATAGGAAAAAAGATTATTTATACTCTAGGGGAATTGTGCATAATTTTATGCAGCTCATTTTTAATATCAGTACTGTTAAAGTGCGGCTGTGATTAATATTCTGCTATCCCAGCCCAGGGCAATGTATATGAAATCTAAAACATTTTCTATTAGCGTTTTCTCTTTTATTCGTTTTATTCGAAGTTGCACCGTTTCATTCCGCTTGCAAATGGGGTATTGTTCCCTGATAATTGTACGTCCTCGCTGCATTGCGAAAGAAATTGCGAAAGCTTTATCTTCCTTGTCTTGTAGAAGGCTCCCATCGCTATGAGTCATGTTTTAGGATAATAAGCGCAAATATAGAGAGAGTGGTTTTGAGTTTTGCAGCAAAATTTGCGATTGAAGTAACAAATTACAGGACAAATTTAAAGCTCCGCGGGACGAAACAATTGAAATAGTGAAGTATTCGAGTCCAACTTCTGTCTCTCTGAATCGGCCCATGATTTCTATACTCGACCAGGTCGACTTGTTGTGTGCTTTTTTATTTTGATTTTTCATTCACTGTAATATTTCAAACCGATTCTTTGGTGATGCTTCTAGATGATAAGAAAAGCTTCGATTGAGGGAAACTGTTTTCGAACCTTTTGAAAAGGGTAAAGGTTGGAAGGGTGGATGTTTTCATTTTTTATGTCCGCTCCAAGGTCCGACAGTTTCGGGGTAAAGTAATAAATTGTTACCGTTCTGTATCTCTGTTTCTGCTTCAAAGCACCATTCTTGCTGTCGTGATGGCCTCCCTTGACGTTCATGTCGTGGAGCTCCACAGATCTCATAGCTTGAATATTATCCACCGACTCCTTACTCTGCTTTTCAACTTTCTAGTGGGTTATTTAGACCGTTCGTCTTGGTCCTTTGAGGAAGGGTGCGGAAAGGGGAGGGATGCAACTAAATGGTTGGGAGGGCTCTGATGACGACACCAGTTTAGCGACCATATGCGTAAATTGGAGCAATAAGCAGTTAGCGACATGTGAGGCACGCATCTTAGGAAGCCAAAAATCGGCTGGAGCCAGGATTTAGGAAGGGATTGTGCATTATTCAGACATGTCGGCGACTTTCTTTTGGATACTGTAGCGTGAGATCAGTCTTCGTAGAGCACTTGTTTGTGTATGGTGCATTATCACTTCAAGTCCATGGCTTTTTTATCTTCGTGATATAATGATTTGATGGGAACGATTGATCTTCAGCAATGGTTTGGAAGTTGACGTCGGGAAAGAACTTATATGTGTTGTAAGTTTCAGGTAAGCAGTATGCAAGGACACACAGTTCATATGACGGTCACCGAGAGGATTCACGAACTTTTGGATATGCAATTGATGGAACTTGCAGAGATATTTCTCGACGAGGATAGGTGCATCAATTAATTACATACTATTTTATATTGATATTTTAAAAGGCATGTTTGCGTTTGCTCGAAGATGAGGTGCTGAGGAGCAAAAGGAAACAGCATATTACAGAAGCAGTTTTGAATTTCTAGCAAGAAGATGAATTTCGGGTGACAGCAGAATAAGGTCCGTTTAGAGCCTTCATGCGAACAAAAGACATTTGTTGTGGGCACAGTGGATATTCTTCGTTGTTCGATTTATGCTTCGATTTATATTCACAATACGCCGTGCTACGATTCTTCTTCGTTGAAAGACTTTAAAATTCGGTAGATATTAGCACACTTTAAAAGTCTATGAATGTAGCCAGAGGAGCTAACCTTACTATGGTTCGAGCTGGAACTCTGAGGTAACGCTCAATTTTTTCAGCAACACTTAGGTCGCACTTCACAACGTTTTGAACATTGCGTATAACCTTCATCGTCAGATCTTGATTATGTGTGCCCGCTATCGCTGCTGATTACCGAAATTCGTTATTGAATTTCTTCTGAGACATCTCTATTGAGAATTTTTTTGTCCAGTTCATTTGATTTCTCGCAAAGACGATAGGAGGTTTGTTGATTTTTAGGTGCCGCGACAAGCTGAACGAACTACCACGGTTGATGAATGTGGATCGGTTGTCTTTGGTGAGGGGATTTGCTCTCACTCAAGAACCATTCTTCAGGAGTCTTCTTCGTGCGAGTGTCAAATTTACTCTCAGTAAATCTTTTTTTTTCTTCAAAGGGACTTCATATTCTGCTATGAATAAATCGATATTAAATGACGGTTCGAATCATATTCCGGAGTTTTTTGTAGTAAATTCTAAGTAAATAGGTGAGAGCTGGTGCGCGCTTGTTCGTCTTTTCTGTTATGCAGTTAACAGTAGCAGCGATTTTTTATGCACCAGAAGCAATTGCAAAGAAAACACTGTCACGACGTTTCTCTGTCATATGCTATCATTAGGTGACGAATACGAACCAACGAACAAGAGGTGTTTGAGGCACGTGTGCAATAATTTTCACCTCCTTATTGAGATTTGGCGGCAACAGATGGCTTTATGGTTACTATGTTATTATGGTTATGATGGATTTTCGTCAGTGATACACTTCAATTTCTATTGTATATTTAGTTTTTATATCGATTTTATTCCCATAATTCCACTGTTACATATTCGATATTCCATATTCATGAGAGACGGCTCAAGTTATATTTGTAATGAGGATATGTTACAACGTGATGGACGACTGGTTACTTGCGTGTTGTTTTTTGGCATCCTGCGTGCTTTTGGTATGGGCATGGTCTGATATGTGGATACCTTCTAAATTAGAAAACTTGTCCGAAAATTTCAAGATGTGAGCGGAGTTTACAAAAGCAGCAAAGAAAAAGGTCTACGACATCGAATGTGAGGATCGCATTTGATTCTCATAACAATGGAGTGGACTTCTTTGTGCCATAGGAAATCGGCCAAGGCCTTTTCCTGTTGGGAGCGCCAGGTTGGAAGGGGGGAGGGGGGTGGGGAGAGGAGGTGGGAGCCTTTCAGCGTCCTGAGTTGAGTAACACGTTCCTAACTTTTTCTTTTAGAGATGGGTGAAGTTTTCTAGATATTTTTCAAGAACTTTAGCAGAAGTGTACGGTGTTGTCAGGGCCTAATGTTTACAGACAGTATGCTTCGATTGTCTTTGTGGGAGGAAAGTTTTTCTTCCAGGGATATCGATTCAGTGAGCTTCTTTGGGAAGTTCTAAGGCTTGTTTTATATCGTTTGTGCTCTAGATTCCCCGTAAACTGGAGCTGCAGTAGAAGTGGTCATGAAAAATGCGAAAAGGAGCCTAAATGGGCGTATGGAGAGTTGTCCTTCTTCGTCCACTCCTTAATCTTTCCATCTAGAGCATACGGGGTGAAAATCGGAAAATTTGAACAGCAGGAAGGTCTCTCTTTTGGTAAAGCTGGCATTGGCGAAGCTCGCAATTTTGATGCTAGGTCTATCAGAGAGGAAATAGTTGATTCCTGAATATGACGACGAGTTGCATGGCATTTCATGGTTTCAGTGTTCTGATTTATTAGAAGCATGTAAGTGGGACGCCAGTAATAGGGTTTATTTCATTAGAATCGATGCTGCTATTTAATTAAATATGCTTTGTAGAGAAGCAGTTGGCAAAAGAGCAAATTCTGATTCCATCGCATTTGGGGCGTTCGATGTTTGGCGTTATGGACGAGACTGGGCAGCTACAAAGTGGGCAAATCTTCGTGCAGTACACAAATAATATTTGGTTAAAAAATCCGCCACCGAGAGCTGCAAAAACCATAATTAAAGGTGAAACACAAGGCAAAATTTAGGCGGAGAAGAATCCACTTAACCTTAATTTTTTCTTCACCTAGCGAAGCGTCTACAATCCTTTCTGTATTTCAGGTCCAGTGCTGCTAACGAAGAATCCATGTATAGTTGCTGGTGATGTAAGGTTGCTGGAAGCAGTTGATATCCCAGAGCTTCACCATTTGGTTGATGTGGTTGTTTTCCCTCAGCATGGCCCTAGGCCACATCCAGATGAGATGGCTGGTTGGTTTTGCCATCCTCGGTATTTTCAGTGTTTCTCGCTTCCGTGATGTTAATATCCTATGCGTTGCAGTCAGATGTAATGTTCATTATTATTATTTCTTACGTATGTAAAAGTGGTCAACAATTGGATTATATATGGTAGCAGTTTGTCCCCAAAGATTCGTGAATAAGTAACAGAAACGAACAAAGCAAGAAAATTACTGTTAAAAAATCGCCCTACGTTTCTGTTCTTCGTTGCCGACAGAGCTGCTGCTCGCTTTTCGTTGTCTTTTTTAGTCAGTTCCGAGTTGACGTGTGACGTTCATAATCCGCCGTCGGCCTGTCTATTTGCCAGCTGGCTCGTTCCCAACAATGACCGCTGGAGTCGGCGATCCCGAAAACAAAGCTCCCGTCTGCGAACCGTCTAGTTGTCGCGATACTCAAAATATTGACGCTTTCCGCTCGCCAATGATCACTTTTTTGCCTCCGCCAGTTCCTCAAGAATATGCTTCACGTTGAGGTGGCTCGTCTTATAATGCCAATATCAGTTCTGTTGGTGTAACCGACTTGTGTACCTCTTCGCTGCTTATAGGACAAATATCAGATTCGGCTGTGCAAGCGACCTGTGTGCACCTTTCCAATGCTTTGCAAACCACGCCTCAAACTTGGGTAATTAAACCTTTATTCATATGTAGAAACTTAAAAACGCGACGAAGAAACACTTGATTATCAGGAGCGAAAGTAATGTGATGGTAAATTAGAACGTGATTGAGTAAACTCGTATAATTACAGGACGAGTACGTAATGTTATAACCCTTATAACCCGACGGAAAGAACACGCATATTTATTAGTAAAGCACGACCCGATACTGCGCAGAATTATACAACTAAACATGATAGGAAACACGCACATATAAGCGAAAAAGATTGAAGGTTCAACACCGATCCACGTCACTCATTGTACAACAGTCCGAAACTTTGGCGTTTTACTTACGTGACCTTCTTGTTGACACCTTCTGATAGTTATGGCCCGCCTCTTCTTTGTGCGATGGCTTCACCCGAAAAGTTGTTTATGCGCTAATTTGACGTTGAAGACAAAGCGCTCACATGTCCTCTTTGTGCTACTCACACGTATCTTCCCTTTTTTGAGCATAACAAATCTAAGTGGCCAGTCAACAATCTCAACTAATTAATTTATTTGCGCTGGTTCGCTGCTCATAACAACTTTTATGATGTGATTCTGGCGACTTTGTGGTATTGTGCGCTTTTTGAAGACGACGCGCTGACAGTTCCTCTTTGTGCCACTTGTGCCGCTCGCTTACCTTTTTCTTGCATAACATACCTGATAGTCAGCAAAATTAACTTTTGTTTGCGTTTTTTCTCATCCCTTTCTCACTTCTGCAAAACTAATTTTGCAGCTTTAACCGAGTTTCAGTTTACTGAATCATACGCATTCATTCATTCGCGCGCAGCCGCGACAGCGATATCAGCTCCACGGTTTCGCCAGTTGCAAAAATGAGGAAGTCGCTATTCCGACTTCCTCGTTTCATCACCTGTCATTTTTATAGCTACCTTCCTTGTATTGAGATAATGGCGTACGACCTTGGCACCCTCTCATCGTATGAGCCATCTTACTGGTCGCTGGTGCAGCCTGCGTTCTCACTGTATGAGCCACCGTTATTGGTCATTAGTGCTCCCTTCGCTCTCGCGCGCATGTTGTTGGAGCAAGACGTGAGCTCGCACAGCGGCGTCTCCCTTCAAAGCTGTTTTTCCGTCGTATTTGGTATTTCCGACGTGTTTGATGGTTTGAAGTTCTATAAAGCAGTAACTGCACGCACATTGCCTCACTTCATAACGGTTTTATCTTTCAGAACCTTTTAATGAAAAATTTAAGCAAGGTTGCAAACCAGTTTCAGGCGTTTTTCAAGATATTGAAATGGTGATTGCTGCTTCAGGGTCGGATTTGGACGGTGATGAATATTCAGTGATATGGGATAGGAAATTGATGTTTGTTCGCAATGAAAACCCTTTGGATTTTACGAAAAGAGTGCGGAAGTATGAAGAAGTCGGACCAGATAAAGTGGTTTGTAATTTTGAGTTTTCATGTCATTTTTAGAGTAGCACAATTTTTACAGGATTTGGAGATGCGCAAGTTTTTTGTCAATTATATAAAGCAGGATTCGATTGGATCAATTGCAAATGCGTTTCTCGTCAACGCTGATTTATACGGCATCACTAGCGAGGTAGATATCTTACAGCATCTCGTTCATCTGATTTAACAGGTTGTATGCTCACACTTTTTTGATCTTGATGTGGTATCTCACCCATTTGAGTTATCACCTACTTATGCCTTCTTGGTCGTAGCCGAAGACGTAAGTAGGCTGCAGTCTTCCTTGCTAATCAGTGTTTGTGCTTCGCTACTCATCGTCGTCAACTCTGCTATTCGTAGTAAACGAGGTTATAGTGCCCCGCTGGAACGCCTGCAAGCGCCAGACTCGGTCGCATAGTTGTTAAGGAAATATAGGCCATTTCTTAGGAAGAGTCGTTGTGTAATTGAAAAAGCTGCTTTTGTTTAATGTCAGAGGGTTGGTTGAGGGAAGCTCGTGGTATAGTCGTCTTAGTAAATTGTGATCACTCAAGGGACCTGTGAGTAGAGAAGCGGATATGGCTTTTTGCAAATGTCCCATGTTTTGTTTGTTCCTACTTAACACCGCGATGAACCTGGTCATGATAAATAAAGATTATCAGAGGTTTCAGGCTCATTCGTTTGTTCCCATTTTAATCTGTCTGAAACAGAGCCGTCATGTGAAGTTGAGAAGTTATATTTTAAAAGTGACAAAGTCGGGCCTTTCATTTTCTCTTTCGCAATCGCATAAAGCCAGACAGTTTTACGCTCATTTTATTCACGGCATCTGAGGTGGTTGCTCCTATCCGTTCATCCACCTATGTAAATATCTGTTCAAATTTCGGCACAGTGTATTAGCATTAGTTTTACGCTCATTTTGTTCACGGCATCTGAAATGGTTGCTCCTATTCGTTCATTCATTTATGTAAATATCTGTTCAAATTTTGGCACAGTGTATTAGGATTCTTCTGGCTGAGTTGCTTTTTATTGCCGTGCTGATTGAATTTGCATAATTAATATGACGCCATGCGGCTGGCTTAATAATTCACTGACGTAGTCTCTTGGTTGGCAGAAGTTATGCATTTTATGAGGTGCAAATCGAGGGGATATTTACAGCGCTGTCAGTTATTTCCATAATAAGTAATTTCCAATGTGCAGTTTAACGCTCCACTATTCTTTATAATATTTATCTCCCCGTCCGCTCAATTGCCCGTCAAGTTAACGTTCGTCGACTGAACTTGCTCATTAAGATACGAGTCAGCCGAATTTGCATCTTTTTATAAGAGCTTACCCATGGCAACATTCACGCATAAACGCGCCTAAATATGAATTTAAATGCGCATTAAAATGCTTTGCAAGTGTATTGACCACCCGTCTTGTTGTGTATGCGATTTATTAATATCAGAAATCTATGCAGGCATCCAGCTGAAGTCTTCCATGAAATCGGTTGATGTGTTATTTTTGATGAAATCCACTAATTTTCATTGCGGTTACCGTACCTACTGGATTGATTGCAGATCTGCGAGAATATCGCGAAGAAACACTCACAAGCGGTCGACTTCCCGAAAACCGGAGACGCACCAGAGCCGTTAACGAGGGTGTGGACCACTGGCAAAGATGGCAGTTTTGTGCCCCCTGAGCGTTCGGAGAGGTGGCCAGATTTTATGTGTAAGAACCATGAACCCAGCTACATATCGCCACGTCTTGTTGGCCAGCTTTATCGGTGCGGCTTGTGTTCTTTGTCCGCCTTACATTTAATTGCTTTTTTTCGGAGCGGTGGACATTATTTTTATCCAAGAAAAGAAGTTGATTTTTATGGCATCAAAGGAAGGGATCGGGGCAGTTTAGCCGAGTAATTCATCTGGTTGATAAATATGATGAGGGCTGATTTTCGAATTCGTAGTGAAGTTAGATACTCTATGCAACAAAGTTTGGTTCGATTTAACGCATTGGTCGTCAAACCCGCAGCAATGAATTTTAAGCAGCACAGTGATCGGAAAAAAATCAGCAGTAACTGAAGGACATAGGCGCATCTGTTTAAGCCGGCGTGAAGATGTTGCGATGCTTCTAGCACAACATAAAAATGTGATTTTGTGCGAACAAACCTGACATTGTTGCGCAAATAATAGTGTATTTGCCTTCTAAAAAGTTTACATTTTCTCAGGCGGATTCGTTTGGTGGACGATGTTCTGACATTAACGAGCGCATTAGATGAGGTGACCGAATTGGAACTGGATCCCATGTTGCAATATCCTGGCTGGGAGAAATATGCAGAGGATGCTCGCCAGCAGTTGGACTCTTATAACGCCCATATACGAGTAAATGCATAAACAGTTCCACTCCGCCAAACTTTTTAAATTGAACTGTCATTTGTACATTTCTACCAGTTGTTCGTTTGGCAGGCAATGGAAAACGGAAGAATTAGCCAGGCGGTTGATTAGAATATGTGGTTACGAATTCAGGGTTTTTCAGCAGTTGCAGTTTTTTATGTAGCGTTGAAAAATATTACCTAGCTGCTAGGAAATTATGCTCTTTTCTATTGGGGGAATTCGTTCCACATGTCTGGGAAAGCCAACAGCATTACCGTGGTGAAATTTACCGGTTTATTTGGGTTTTGCTGATGTTATCCGAGATCTTCTTGTTGATTATTGTTGAAATAGTTATATATTCACAGATTACGGCTCCATGGCTTTTGCGATGTAACGGCATTTAATTTATGAACTGAGTACATGTATAGGCATGTTTGTCTGTATGTGCATCAGTCTTTCTGTTTGATAATTTCAACTTATCAGTCACTGGAACTTTCAACGAAATCTTGTAGGTGTAATTTACACTATAGATGTAATATACGCTATATGATGGCCTTTTTCTTTTTTTCTTATTCAGTAACCAACTTCAGGAAAAGTCGCACGTTTGAAAGTGGAGAAGGTATTGCACGCAGAGCGTTTATGCATTTATGCAGGTCATGTTATATCCAGATGGAATTTTTTTAGGTTTCTGTGGATGGTACGGTTAAGCAACGTGCGAAATCACTATTTTGCATATTTATCCTTTATTTATTGTTTATAAACTTGGCTGATTAGGTGACAGAAGTGGGAGCTGTGCCAATCATTCCTGTACGCTTCTGCAGTTGTTGCCAGCCGCTTTCGGTTTGATTCACACAGCGGTTCCATGCTCTAAACGTAAAGTTAAAGTGGTTCCGTGCTTATTTGTATAATGTGAAATATTCGAAATACATAATCCCAGTGCTGAATGTTGATGCTCAGGCCGTTCTGGATAACTACGGAATCCAGGACGAGGGACAGCTTCTCTCCGGTTGTATCAGCGTTGTTCGTAATCGTATCAGTGATCGAGACGGTGACGATATGTCGTTCTTCAACACCAATCACGTCATCGAGAGAAAAGTCGCATCTATATTTCGAATGTTTGTATTGCATCACCATCTATTGATGGCAGTTTGATCTATTATCGTTGTGCTTTGCTTGTTGGTTTTTTTTTTTTTTGGTTATTTCAGTGATCTCATGAAACAACTCAACTTATCCGGAATCTCCGATAGAGCCACTTTTGCATATTAATCTATTTTTTTATGTGAATAATCTTCTATAGATGCATTGAAGATGCGTGGATAGGGGCTATTCCTCATCCCCTTCTCCTGGCGCCTTCATTTTATTATTAGAACACTCGGGGCGAGCATCTCCGGGATCGTGGTTCTGGATTTGGCTCGCCTAAGAAACATTTCCGTTTACCCTGGTATCAGATTTATGGTTGGCGAGGTGGAGTGGTGAATAGTTGCCTTTTTTATTTTTATTTTTATTTTTATTTTTTTGTTATTTGGTACAGATAGTTTATTCGGTTGAAGGTTGACAAATTTGGTTAATAAAGTTAATTGGTAAATCCAGTCAGCTCGAAGGAGGACCAGACATATTTAAAGTGGCAGATCGTTTGAGAACAAGTTTCATTGGCTTCAGTATGATTTTCGCTGAATTTGCAATGATTGTTACCTATGAGGCGTACTTGGAGTGGGATTATGGTATTTTCAGGTTCCGTCATGCATTTTTCCAAGAATTTGGAGGTTACGAGAGGTGTACCGAGGTGGATAGAGAGGGAACAATCTCTGGCAATGGTGATGAGGAGCGGCGTGTTTGCCTAAATCCTACACATTTTATGAGGAGCAAAGCGTCTGCTTACTACGTCATTTGTTATCGTATGTTCATTGAAGCTGGATGCTTATAGCTGTTTGAAAAATTTTACTCATCATCTGCACGCTTATGTGAAAACTTTCTTCGTTAGCCTACGTAATGCTTGTATTATGTGTCAATAGGAGTACTGCGCGGGATGCATCATAGTTAAGAGTTTTGCCGGAGTTGTGAGGAAGTTTCTTCTGATGAGATAAAAGTAGTCAAATTGTTTATTTTTCTTCAAGAGGTGACGGAAGGTGACGGCAGAGAAATTCAATATTATGAGACGTATTCAATTACGCATTTTTTAGGCGCCTTGCGAGTCGGCGTGTTCCGACACTCAGCCCCATTATTGTTTGAGCGGTAACATCCTAGAGGGATAAGATGAGATTTTTTGCCTTATTTATGCTTAATCTCCGTGAATATTGTGGTAGATGCCAGATGA
The DNA here is from genome assembly GCA_006503575.1 of Baylisascaris schroederi. NCBI lineage: Eukaryota > Metazoa > Nematoda > Chromadorea > Rhabditida > Ascarididae > Baylisascaris > Baylisascaris schroederi. The sequence goes on from QEWY01001332.1 coordinate 78,381, forward strand.
GGCGCAATGCGATTTCTGGCGTAGCATTTGATTGTCTTAACACCTTTATTTTGCAGTCTTTGACATTTTAGAAGAAGCAGCGGAAAGCACTCGACGACTCTTGTCGTTTGGATGGTTGGCATGGGACGTCCTTTCCCATGTTAAGCAAGAGATGCGAATGGCGAGTGGGCAGCGATTAGTGCAATCACTAGATCCTCTCAGCGAGAGTTTTTCGCTGGTTAGGCTTCGCTAATTCTTTTCATTTTAGCGCAGTCAAAGTTCAGCCGAGCGGTCGAAATGATCACTCTGTTATTGTAATGATTTGGTGGGAACAACTTTCATGGAACGCACAGCCGTACAGGATTCTTGGGTACTTCAGTTGTTGCCAGTTTCCAACGACTACTTTCAGTAGAGCTGGCAGCAAAATTGAACACCTTTATGACCCGTCACATCGGATCCCACGCATCTGCCCTTTCTTCTATCACTGCACTTCTATGTGAGCCCATGATGTCAGCGCGTGGGCGAGTGCCCAAGGCGCCAGGTTGTATGATGTATTTTTGTCGCTGTTTTGAAGAACGTCAAGGGCGAAAGCCTGTTGTGATGTGTTTTAGCTGCTGCGTGGGCGAGCACCGAAGGTGCGAGCATGTTTAAGGCATATTGGCCGCAGTTTTGGCGAGCGCCGCGAGCGGAACATTGTTACGATGTATTTTCGCCTGATCTTTGGCAAGCGCCAATGGTGCAGCCTGCCAGCACTTTTTTCAGCCAGCTGCTGTTTTGGCCAGTGCCGCTGGCGCCAGCCTTTCATGTATTTTCGCCGCATTTTTGGGTAGCGGCGAAGGCGCTGGCCCGTTTTGATGTATTTCCGGCGCAACTTTGGAGAGCGCCGAGGGCACCAGCTTGTTTTGACGCATACCGGGGACAGTTTTGGCCAGCGTTGAAGGCGCTGCCCACCAGCACATATTTCTGCGGCTTGTTTGACGAGCGCCGTGGGCGCCAGCCTGTTATATCGTATTTTCACTGCTGCGTTTCAGAGCGCCGAAGGCGTCAGCCTGTTATGATGCATTTCCGTCTCATTTTTGGCGAGCGCCTAATTCGTCAGCCCGTTATGACGTGAACTCGCCTCTGCATCGGCAAGCGCTGAAGATGCGGCCCGCCAGCATTCATTTCGGTTGCTGTTTTGGCGAGCGCCGCGGGCGCCATCCTCTTGTAGTGTATTTTTGCTAGTCAAAGTATAGGTTATTGTTAAAAAAGTTATTACTTTATGGAAATACCTTCTGACGATATGAAGGGTGAGTTTTTCTTTCTTGCAGCACATCGCGAAATATTGTGAAATGAATCGGGAGGAGTTACGTCAGGAAATCGACTCGCTAACCGCAAAAGTCCACGCATTGCGTGTATATTGCCGTCGATATCTAGGTTTGTACTAGATGGCTTTCACGGAATCCCCAAACTTTATCGGCCGCTTATCCATCACTTTCAGTATTAACGATATGGGACTGTAGTTTGATGTTTGTTTTTGCTGGAAAACTATCTTAATTGGTATGATAACTTTACTCAAACCACAGTTTGTAAATAAATACGATATCTATATTTCGTTTCAATGCATTTCATAAGTGCAATATATGAGTCGTGGACAGTTTGATCTGCTGATGGAGTTAACTGAGGTGGGGTGACATTATTTTTATGATGGGTTGTCGCCTTTGATGATCAGGAAATGAGAACGTTAGCTGCATTGGCTGGCAGGATTAATTAAGGGAAAAGATCGACTAGTTGTAGCAGTGAAGACTAACAGAGTACCACCCCGGTTCATATGGAGTCCAGTTGAACATTTGCTCATCGCATTCTTGCTTTGTACGCCTTGCATTTTATTCACTTGTGTTTTTCAGTTACCTTCTGAGCGTCAATAGTGACTAATTTGTATAGCTTGATGCTTTTCACCGGATTGTTGCCAGAGCATTGAATGAAGGGAAGTACGGGACTGATTAATAGAGCATGGCGTTTGTAGTTGATTAGTGCTTCAGGTTTGGAAAACGCACTTTTCGTTCTGTGTAAGTGGGCCGAGTTGCAGCGGCTGTTCGAAGGCACTTTGAGGAAGGAGCACATTTGTCTTTTGTTCCTTCAGTTCGGTCTCGATCATGTTGGCACCATGAAATCGTCACTGTATACACAGATGCTTGAGAAGGTTTTTTCTTTTAATGTATTAAGATTTCGATTGTCAGATCCGAAGTAATGGGCTGACGTTTTCGCAATACAAATGAGTGACGCCTTTTAATTCATGAATAGCTTGGATTTTGAACTGTAGCGTACGGTTGATTCTCTTAATAGTGGAGATCGCTTGACCATCAAGTCACTTTTAGTCGAGTCGGATCTTATCTGATTTAATCGTGTCGTGGCGTTTCTTCCTTTGAGCTGCAATCAGATTTCGCAACTCGCTCTTGATCATTTTTCGCAACTCACTCATAAAACGAAACAGTTGATTTTCTCGGACGAGGACGTTTTCTGCTCCGCTGTCAGTGTAAGGGAATGGTGCTACTATCAAAATGTTCGTATCGCTTTCTCGGAAATGAATGAGTCTTTTCGCTTATGCAGGAGCGTGAAGCAATATTGATTCTTGCTGTTGAGCGGAAGTCTTTCAGCTATTCTTGAAAAGCGTTTCAAGTGCTGTAAGTGCTCAACTAAGAAGCTGATGTTTTTATAAGCGAGGTTTCCAATTGCTTTTGTGCTGCTGATATTGTTTATGACGGCGCGGTTATATAAGGTGTTTACTAGTTCACGAGGGGCATTTTTTTTGATAGCTTAAGGTGATCCTATGAATGCCACATAGAGGTATTTGATGGATGCGAGTAGATGAAATATTTGCAAGCGCCAATGTGTTCTTTTGTTTTTTCCGAGCCGATTTGTTATTCATCAAGCGTCAAATTTCAGACAACAGAGGATGTGGAAGATCACGAAGTGCGCGATATGAACGAGCTATTGGGTGGTCTAGGCAAGTGCATACTGAGGTTCCTACGCTATCTCAGCTCGCGGGCTTTTGAAAGGAATAAAATGCTGAACTTCATGGATGCGGAGCTCGGTTACCGCTCTGTTCTGTTGCGTGGTCAGTGGCTGCAACTGCATAAGGTTAGCAAGTGGTGTGAGTTCTATTGGAATTCTTTGTTTTCATGTTCGTTTCAATCCGTTTACAGGCAACACGTCCCAGTGACGAAGTTTTATATTGCAGTTTACTTCACTTCGATGTATTTGCTCATGACATATTTTTCTGTCTTTTGAATTTTGACCAAGAATTGGAAGTGTTGAGGTTAGTTCGATCGGAAAGCAAAATTTTTCTGTGGTTCTGAAGTTTTTGCGAGTCTTTTGGAAAAACCAGAAATGTTTAAGGAAAATGTGTCGGATTTAAGAAATGAATGTCTCACAGTCGTCTGTAAGATTTGCATTTCATTGATTATGGGGAAATAGGCCAAGTTTTCATCGAGGAGTGTAATTCGGAATGCCATCTAGAACAGCGGCAATATGCTTCGTTTTTAGATGCCCCGTCATTCCGCTGTTCATAGTAACAGTTTTCTTTGCCTTTTCGATTAAATATCCAGCGGTTTTATCCAGGAAAGGACTTGCCAAGCATGAGGGTTTGAAGAAGAAATGACAGACGTGGTATATCATTAGCTTTCACTCATATCCTGTCACAGAATTGAAAAGGAGCTCCTCAAATAGCCACTGACCAGTAGGGTTGAACATGAAATTGTTCATTGCTTTTTTATTTATCACATGTGTATACATGAGCTAAAGAAATGCTATAATGCTGTTATGGTTCATAGTTTAGGCCGCTGTGAAGACGTTCTACAAAATTGTGCTAACGAGTCGCTTTGACGACATCCCGTTAGAGAACGGGCAAGCGCACAACCGAAAGGAACTCGTGAGCGTTTCTTATTACTTTACTTTTGCCTTATTGTTTATAGGCGATTGATAAAAACCTTTGTCTAAGGTCGAAGCCTCGTCATTAGCTGTTACGTAAAATCGATTGATTTTGCGAATACTAGTATAGAACTTTTCTTTCATCAATGAAAACAGTCAGCTGTGCGAAAACGAATCTGATGCTTTTTGGGGCGGTGCCTTCAAGTACTGTTTTTCGATTATATTCCTCTCTACTTTTGATGTTCCTATATCGCCGTTGTTGCTTGGTGTATTTCATGAAAAATAGAAAGATAGATGTTGAATTGTTGGCGTAATTGATAGAACCTTTCGTCCGGAAGGAGGATATCCTTTCAAATCCTTTTCGTTTTCTGTGCTGCATTCATCAATGTTCCTCTTTTTTGTTACTGACACTCTAATGCGAAATAGTATATTTCAGTTAGGCATGACAGAGATGGATCCGTTTATGATCGAACTGCCCCATGAGTTTGAATCCAAGGACGAGGAATTGCGCGAGAAAATACAGCGGTATTCGGGCGCGAAGTACGTCAGGTTGCGGCGAATCAGGTATCGAAAAGGTTTGTTCATCATGTTGTTTTGCCACTTCGCCTTCCAGTTCACGGTGCATTGGAATCTCAGTCGTGCTTTTAAGAGCTATAGATGTTTTACCTTGTAATGTGAGCATTTCGGCTGTTATTCTTTTTATGGTATCCATCAACAAGTTTCTGTTATGATTGATTCAATTCTTTTTTTTTTCGCTCCAGTCTGCAAATTTTCTGTCCTTGAAAATGCTTTTAAAGAAGTGTTCCGAGCCAGTGGCCCATTCAATGAGGGTATCGTGGCGCACCGCAGATATGCAAGTGAAATTTAGTAGGCAGCCATGTCTAAGATGCTTCGATGGTATGCGAAGGAAAGCCTTGAGATTTTTTCAGAGAAAAGAAGTCCAGTGCCAAGACTGCACCTCATATCTAATCTTTTTCTCTTTCTTCATCAACTTTGAGGGATTGTACATTTGCGACTGTCAGATTTTTCATACAATAGGGAGAGGGAGATTGTTGCAGCGAAATGCTTGCGGAGGGGTAGTATTGCAGAGAACGATGGCACCCGGTTGCGAACCGCCGGCGAACGGAGGTCAACTCGTGCTCTATGCCGCGTACGCACCACTACCGTACTCTGCACTCTGCAAGCTAATACTAACGCGCATCACAGAAACTCGAAAGACTGTAATAGGGAAATGCGGTTTTTTTTCAACCGTTCAATTCGGAATACCAAGTGATGTTTCTCTGCAAAATGTCAGCTCAATTGAAGTACAGGAAGTGTGCTTGCTGGGGGTACCATCGCTCTCTGCAGCGTTGCAATGGCGCATCACAGAAACTCGAAAAATTGTAGCAGAAAGATGCGGTTTTTTTAACCGTTCAATTCAGAGTACCAAATGATGATGTGCGTATGACTTACGGACACTCCGGAGAGTCAACAGAAGGATCCTATATAACAATGCTCACCCACGGCGTCGCTTTTTTCGTAATGGATATAATGAAGTCATTTTATGTATGCCATGATTGCTGCGAAAAAGTGAAATTTACCTTAATAATAAGGATAAGAGTAATATCAATAACAACAACCGTAACAGTAAAAACATTAGCAATAACAACAATGATGACGGTAACAGTAACAATGACATTGATAGCAGCACCAATAACACTGACAATAACAACAACAACGGCTATAACAAAATGTACTTCAATTGAGCTGACATTTTGCAGAGAAACATCACTTGGTATTCCGAATTGAACGGTTGAAAAAAAACCGCAAGTTTCTGATACAATTTTTCGAGTTTCTGTGATGCGCCGTTGCAACGCTGCAGACAGCGATGGCAGCCCGAGCAAGCACACTTCCTGCGCTTCAATTCAGCTGAAATTTTGCAGAGGAACATAACTTGGCATTTTGAATTGAACGGTTGAAAAAAAACCGCATTTCCCTATTACAGTCTTTCGAGTTTCTGTGATGCGCGTTAGTATTAGCTTGCAGAGTGCAGAGTACGGTAGTGGTGCGTACGCGGCGTGGAGCACGAGTTGAGCTCCGTTCCCCGGCGGTTCGCAACTGGGTGCCATCGTTCTCTGAAATAGTGCCGCAAAGTGCATGGTGGGTGGGGGAGTTTGCCATTTGTGGCTGCAGAAGGTCCATTTGGACAGTCATGCAGGAGACTCATAGTTTGATGAGATGTCCCCAGGGCGTTAGTTAGTGCGATTTTTGAGCGTCTAGTTTGCCTCGTTGCCTATTTCTTCTTAAGCACCTGTTTTTCACTTTTCCTAACCGAAGAGGCCACACTGCATAGTTCGATGTGGATTTCTTCATTGTTTGATCAAAGTGAGTGTGGTTGAGTGGCCATCCTTGATCATTCACGCTGCATTTCGTAAGATGTTTGCCTGTCGGCAAGGGCCAATGGCTACGCAGTGTGACCATATGAGTTGTGTCGACTATCGATATTGAACGGACGGCGTTTAGTGGCATTGAACTATTTAGTGCTCATAAATGTATTTCCGCAGTTCATAGACAAAGCTATTTGTGAAACTTTCAGATCGGGTGATCGTGTCAGCGGTCGGTACTCTGGAGTCATTGAACAAATTACGTGAACTGGTTTCAGTACGACCAGCAGTGAATGCAACTGCTAACAATAAGCAACAGAGTAACGTGATTGGAAGGTTTATTTTCCAGAGGCTTAATGCGCAGAAATAACGGTTGGTTTTGCGGTTTCAGATATATTATTTGCAAGTGACTGGTATATTATTTGCATGTTTGTTTATTGTTTTTATGTTTTAACTGAACGAGATCGTTGATTATATCGAAACACATCCCTCGTGAAAGAGCAATTCTATTTCTTGTTTGTGTGTATCCTTGGACTAAAAGAAGGGTGCAGGCATGAATACTTACGCGTATGTGATGTCATCAACTTGTCTGGGGAAGAGGAGGAGATGGAGAGATGAAGGTGCGGTTTCGGCTCGAAGAAGCATGATTTTTCGCTACAAGTGCAAAAACGTAAGAAAAAAAACGCTCGCTCTGTTGTTAATAAACAACAGTTCTTTGTGTTGCAAACGTGAATGGAGTAAATGCGATCAGCTTCTGAAACAAAGGGCTCCGAGCCCAGCGGCTGAAAATGGAGGGGAGTGGGAGGCGAGTAGGGAACTGGGTCGCTGCAGTGAATCGGTCATTTCCGATCTTTATAATTTTAAGGAGAACTTGAAAAAAATCAGCCATCTTATTGCATCATCTTCCAAATTGCTAGGAAATAGCTGACACTTGTGCTTCCTTTACTCTTTATACTGTATGCATGTTTGTAATACTTGCTGTCGGAGAGAGCACGGGAAGGCCAAAATTCTTTCGTTTGCTTTGTGTTCATTAATGGTCATTGGTCAGTTGCCTCCCTTTCGTAGGCATTGAGATTTTGTATATCGAAATGGCTTTGCTGAAGCCGGGGAATACTTTCTGAAATGTTTTGTAGTATTGGAGCCGAAACGGAACTGCTCGTCCCTGGTATCTGCTTTTCTGAAGTTGGGAGACTGCAATGTGCTTTTTATTCAAATATGTACATTAATCGTTAGTCGCACTCGTAGTTGCCGATTTGTTAAGCGCTTTTTTGAATTGCCTTTTATGCTGTTTTACCACATGTGGTTATTGCTGGCGTTTTATGCGATTTTTGGGAAGTGGATAGAGATGAGTTTGCAGCACTTTCTTTATTATATAGATTTTTTCCTGTTGATGCTGTTAACAGTGACGCAATTCGTACATTATTATATGAGTTTCCAAATAATTAAGAGTGACCTCCTGCTTTAAATTGTTTTAGTTTCTGCGCTTTTCACTTGTTTTTTTCTCGCGTGCTATACCGTTGAAGGTGACAAACTAATGGATAATTTGACGGATGACACGACTTTTTAATAGCAGATAGGGACAGGTGGTTGTTTTGTTGGAGAGGAATGATTGAGACGGATGAAATTCTGGAGAACTCGTTGAAGTACCATCAAACGTGGCACTTCGAGTAACGATGTGATCGTTTGGTAATTTCTTAGCGACATTTGTGCACCGAAAAGTTTTTACTAATTTCTTATTTTTGTTAATTTCTTAGCACCATATTCATCCTACATGTTTGTCTCATTTTATTTGGTTTTTGATATTATTGCTTGAGAGCAATATCTGTAGAATGTCTTTGCTTTGCTTCGCATCCTAGATTGCAAGATTCAAGTTCATTCTCTTTCTTTTGTGCATTCATTTCTTACGATTCTGACGTTCGCTTCCTGATGCTTATGAGCGACCAAATGATGGGTGATTGTTCCTTTTTTTTAAACCCCTAGATGGTGTTCGTAGGGAAATTTCGCGCTTCCAGTTTCTTCGATTTTTATGCGCGTAAACTTTCGGCAGCCTATCTTCCAGTCGCCCCTGAAAAGATGTAGAAGAAGCTAGTTTAATTTGGACAGGGGAGGGAGAGGAGAGCGAGGATTTGAGAAATAAGCTCTATCAATGGAACAGGGCAAGAGAGGAATAGAAGTGCGAAACGCGGTGGGGAAAAAGAGCGGAGGAGGGATGTTTTCTTGAATTAAATTTTTCTGTGAGTTACTTCAGTTTTTTACAAGCCTGCGCATAAAGATGATTTCTTTTAATCACATGTGATCTGCTTCTGCGCTCCTGATTGTTTGTATTCCTTATATCGGAAACGTTACCCTCACAGATGTGCTAGCTAAGAAATTTTGTTTCGTATAGTTCAAAGAGCGCATGATGCTCTATATTTGCCCCACAGGAATAGAGTTGTAGAAAAAAACGGCAAAGATACCTTACAGAACTGTTTTATCGTTTAAGGGCTGCTTAATAAGTTGGGCGGCGGCGTTCATCAATGATGTTGTTCTATTGTCGCTGCGTGCCGTGTATATTGTAATAGTTTATGATATATTTCTCATTTTTCGTACCTCAAAATGGTTGATAGATTCCTTTACGTTTATACCTTTGCCTTAGTTGTGCATGACCTTTCTCAGTTGCGCAATATCGATACTGCACTTGCTATCAGAGTTCACTTTCCTTGCTGGATTTACCCGTTTCGTCTAAGCTATGAGCTTTTCGACAGTTATAGTTTATGTTGTCATTCACTCATTCATCCGATTTGTGTGATCATATTACTTTTGTTCATTTTTCAAGGTTTGCATTTTATGGAAAGGTGACTTGACCTTCGAGTTTTACTAATGCGTGTATTTGATGCTGTGTCTTATGTAACCAAAAAGTTCCAGTTCAGACCGAAAAGTTCCAATTGAAACCGAAAAATTGAAATCAGACCGTTTAGAGAGGGGAGTGACGAATATCGGACTTGCGCCTTCGGCGTTCGCCACACATCGGGAGAAGCAGAAAATAGCAGACTCACGCCTTTGGCGCTCGCACAAACAGCAGGCAAGGTACCACACCGCAGATTCGCGCCTTCACCGCTCGCAAAGGCAACGTGGGAAGTAGATCACAACAAGCTCGCATCTTCGGCGCCCGCTAGGACAGCATTAAAAGTAGAGCAGGACGGATATGCGCCTGCGAAGCTTGCAGACACAGCAGAAAAAGTGGACCATGACATCCTCGCGCATTCCGCGATCGCAAACGTAGCAGGCGAAGTGCTACACAACAGACTCGCGCCTTTGGCACTCGCAAGGGCAGCACATAGAGTACTGCACAGCAGACTCACGCCTTCGGAGCTTCGAAGAGAGCACGCGAACACTGCACAAAAGGCTGGCGCCACCAGCGCTCGCCAAAACGGAATGAAAATAGATCATGACGGGCTGGCGCCTTAGGCGCTCGCCAAAACAGCACCTGAAATAAGCGTTGGCTGGCCGCGCCTTAGGCGATCGCAAGAACATTGGCGAAAATACATCATAGCAAGCTGGCGCCTTTGGCGCTCGCTAAAACGGCAGCAAAAATGCAAGTAAGAGGTTGGCGCCTTCCGCGCTAGTCAGAATAGCACCGAATGTTCACCATGACAGGCTGACGAGTTCTGAGCTCACCAGAAGAGAAGGCAAGCTACATCATAACAGGCTTGCGCCATCGGCGCTGGCCAAAACGGGTGCGAAACACATCGTAACAAGCTGACGCCTCCAACGCTCGCAAGAACAGCGGCCGAAATACATCGTGACAGGCTGGCGCCTTCGACGCTTGTCAAAACAGCAGCTGAGAGAGGTGCTGGCAGGCCGCGCTTTCGATGGTCACCAGAACCGCAGGCAGACTACATCATAACGAGTCGGCGCCTCCGGCGCTAGCCGAAGCTGCAGCAAATATACATCGTAGCAGGCTGGTGCCTTCGGCGCCGGTAAAAACATCAGCCGAGATACATCGCGTGAAGATGGCCCTTTCGGCGCTCGCCAAAACGTCAGCAAGATTGAATGGTAACAGTCCTGTGCCTCCGACCCTGGCCAAAACTAGTGCGATACACGTTATAACAGGCTGGTTCCTTCGGCCCTCAATAGAACAGCAAGCAATGTTCACCACAAGAGGCTAGCGCCTTCGGCGTTCGCCAAAACAGCAAGCCAATAACATCGTATAAGGCTGGCGCCGTCGGTGCTCTCCAAGACAGCAGCGAAGGTGCATTATAAGAAGCTGGCGCCTGCGGCGCTCGCCAAAACAGCTGCTGAAATAAGTGCTTTGAGGCCGCGCTTTCGGCGGCTGTCAAAACAGCAAGCAAGCAACATCATAACAAGATGCCGCCTTAGGCGCTCACCAAAGCGAGAACGAACTACATCATAGCAGCCAGGCGCCTTTAACGCTGAGCGAAACGGCAGGGAATATACCATGATCAACCGGTCCCTTCGGCGCTCGTCGGAACAGCAGGCGAAATTCAACGTAGCAGCTCGCGCCTTCGGTCCCGAGAAGACGAAAGCGGAAGTATTTCGTAACAGATATGCACGCACAGATACGCGGACGCTCACACGCAGACAGACGCGCAGATGTACAGACGCAGAGACAGACATAGAGATATACAAACACAGACACAAAGACACACAGAGACAAACACACAGAAAAACATACACGCAAACACGCAGACAGGCAGGCACACAGAAACGCCGACACACCGACATACAGACACAGACGCATACGCAGGACACATGGACACAGACACGCAGACAAAACCCACCGCCAGACACAAACGCACACACGAACAAACGCACAGGCATACAAACGCACGCGCACGCACGCACGGATACGCGGACACACGGAGAGGCAACATGCACAGTCGCATAGACACAGAAACATGGACTTAGAGACACACAGAGGCACGAAAGCAAGCACATAGGCACACAGACATAGACGCAAGATGTGCGGACGCAACGACACAGACACACGAACACAGAAACATGGGGACACAGACATGCAGACATAGACGCAGACGGAGACACACGGACACAAGCACATGGACACACAGACGCACAGGCGGAGACGCAGGAGCTCAGGCGCATAGACACGCGGACACAGGCACACACGCACAAAAAAGACGTTTGGGCATATAGGCACGCAGATAAACAGACACAAACACAGACACGGACACAAGCACGCACGGACGTTCAGACACGGGCGCACGTACCCGCAGACACACGGACACAGGCATACAGAAAAGCACGCACAGACACACGGACACAGACACGCAGACAGACGCACACAGACACAGATGACAGACACAACGTACGGGACAGAGGCGCAAGATGCACAGACAGACAGATACACAGGCACACAGACGCAAAAAACAACAGAGACGTAAGACTCACAGAGCACAGACAATACACAGGCGCACAACACAGCGCACGAACAGACACGCAAAGGCAGACGCACTGAACGCACAGACAGACGGGCTGACACACATGCACGCAGACACACGGACGCACAGTCACACGGACATGCAGACGAGCAGACACATGCAAATACGGACACACAGACATCCAGGCATAGCGTCACACGGGCACAGACATACAGAGATACACATACACACGGACGTGCAGACATGCAAACGCGTGGACACAGACAGAGACGCACGGACGTAAGATGCAGTGACCCACAGACATGCGGACAGGCAGACACACAGGCACAGGCACACAGACAGAGACGTAAGGTGCACAGGCACACAGGCACGCGGACGCATGAACAGAGACATGCGGACACGACCGCACAGATAGATCTACACACATACGCGGACATACGGACGCGCGGACACAGACACACCGACTTACAGACACACATACACAGGCACGACGCATAGACAGAGGTGCACAGATGCACAGAGAGGCGCAAGACACACAGACACACGGACATAACACAGATAGACACGCAGGGCTCACAGACGCACGAACACGCAGACGCGCGGGCACAGGCATACACACGGCCACGCAGGCACATAGACAAACAACGCACAGGCGGAGACGTAGGGCGCACAGACGGAAGACACACAGACAAACAGGCGCACGGACACACAGGTACACAGGTAAAGAGACGGACAAACAGACGCAACACAGACAGGAACGCAAGACGCGCAGACACACAAACACACACACGCAAACACATGGGCGCAAAGGCAAACAGGCACACAGGTACGTAAAGACACGGACACAACCCACAGAGAGAGACGCAGAGGCGCACAAGCACACAGAGCACACAGACACACAGATACAACGCATGGAAACGCGGACACAGACGCAGCGCGGACTGAGACGCATGGCGCACAGACACACATACACAAACACAGAAACAGACACACCGGCATACAAACGCACAGGCACGCAGACATACGGACAAGGAGACCCACAGAAGCACAGAAGCAGAAACACAAACGCACAGACACATAGATACTCAGACATACAGACCCAGCCACATAGACACACAAGCACAGACACATAGACACATACACGGACACGGACACAGACAAGGTCGCGGGATGCGTAGGCACACATACAGATAGACATACGTACACACAGAGACAGGCGCAACACACGGACAGAGACGCAGGACGCATAGACGCACGAACAGGCAGGCACACAGAGAAACAGACACGCAGACGAGGACGCAAGACGCACAGGCACACATACAAAGCGTGAAGGACGTAAGAGGGGATTGCACAATATGCGCTTCTGTGTCCTGCTGACCTGGCCGAATGTTTTCTGGAGTTCGCAGCAAAAACTGTAACAGAGGAGATAATGTCTCCAAATCTTGTATCATCGTTCTACCTCCACAAATCTATGAAAGATTCGTTTACCCTTGAACCGGTTGATGTGAATTGGAAGACGATGATTGAGTGCATTCACCTGTTAGCGCCTTCTTTCTTTTATGTCCCTGGTATTTTTATTCCAAAGTACAGCCTGCTTCTCGACTTTTATTTTACACTGCCAAAGAATCCAGCGATAGGACAGGAATTGACGGGACAATTGGTCGACTGGGCAAAAAATCTTAACAGTTATATTACAATAATTACTTCTGAGTGCCATGCAATCGTGGGGAGTTGATATTGAAGTCTTGAGCTTAGTATTGAAGAACTATTCAATTTCTGCAGCGAATTCCAGCACTTCGCGTTGTTCAGAACAAAAGAGATCTGTGCATTCGTTGATAGCAATTCCAATCCGATGCGCTCACGGATGCCTTTCGATTCTGACGTGTACTTCCTGAAAAGTAATTGGTTTGATATGTGACATCTCTCATTAGTAGAAGCTGATGAAAGAGCAGTTATTAAAGACGTGAACGGCTTATGGATCCCTCACAAATTCTTTCACTTCGAAGTAAAACAAGTACAAATTCTGATCAGATTCAGTACACAAGTCATCAGTAGAAACATTGGTGAGATTTCATTAAAATTCTTGCGCAAAACTCATTTCTATTTCGAAGCAGTATTGCATCTGAAAATTGCGTTACGATGAAGTGACTTTGCGATCGCGATCTTATATGTATGCGTATGTGCATACTGTCTCTTCGTTCAACACTTTTATTTCGTAGACCACTGAGTCTAGGGGGTAGCGAATTGAATGAGTATGATCCATTTATTGATCTCACACATACATCAACTCTGAAATGTATCAATCGATTTCGACAGTAGTCGTGACACTCAAATGTAAAAAATGCAGGTCCTTGCTAGCGGTGGAACGACGGAATAATGATGCGTTTGTAAAATTCTTTTATGAGCGTCAAATTAGTTAAAATAATTAATGCGCTATTGCTTAAAATATGAATGCGTTTTTGCGTCAATAGCATGGAATCCATTCACATATTTTGATGGGATCGCTGAACTAAGATGATTGGACATAAGAAAACTTCGACGAGGCTAACACTTACATCTTCAACACAGGTAACACCTTTAACTCCCGCTTTCTTAATGCAGGTAACAAGTAAATGTCAGACGTCTGAACACAGAACTCCAGACGGCATTACGTCATCGTGGTGCAAATTCGGTTAGTGTTGATTCGAGATGTTTTATCTACAGGTGCTTCCTCTGCTGTCCTCAAGTGCAATCAAGTTCAATAAGGAGCATCGTAGTGGCTTTGAAAACGGTAAAAGGGATGTCACCTTATTATTCGAAGAAGACGGTTCATCAATTGGCATCAATGCAAGTAGCCCATTAGTTCGTTCCATCTCCATATTTAAGGCACTCGCCTCAGTTAGCTCATCCATCATGAGATAAGCGGGATTCTCGATGAAATTCGGCTCATCTATGCTTTCCACTTCACGGATATTGCTTCCATTTGCAAATGTCGATGCTGTATTGGCTCGGGAACATGATTCGGCTCGCCTGAACGAAAATAGGCCTGTTTTTGATTCATTTCCTCTCTACTCATGCAGCATAAGATAAAGAATTGGTCGATTCCCTTATACCAAACATTCTCTACACTATGCTTAAAAAGTAGCGGTTCACATGATGCGTATCGTAAACTCATTGAACTAATGGCGCAGCATACTTTCCTGTGCAACAGCGAGATAAATTTGATCGTATATATTGATAAAACAATAGTAAAACATTTTCTCATAAGTAACAGCCTTTAGCTATCTCTAGCAGAAAGCAAAAGTTCCCAGCAAAGTCCTTTTTTAGTAGGCGATATTTTCACATGGGAAAAAAGGATGAATTAATGAAGGAGGCTTGAAAGCGAGACTATTTGATGCCGTTTTTGAGTACATCATTAGAGACTTTCTTCTCTTTATTCCTCGTGAAAAAGCTTCTTGATTTTTACACCGGTCAGGTGACAGGGAAAAAATCTCTCGTAGAAGATTTCTACGGATGGTTGAGTCAGCAAAAAATGAAGACAATATTCTCCAAACTTTCTTGTTGATAACTTGTGAACATTCCTGAAAAAATTTCGTAAGTTCCGCTGCTTTCGGAGTCTTATCCTATACTTCATTGCTAATAAACCAAAAGACACGCAGCTGTACATTCTCAACGAATGTGCGATGTTCATAGAAGACAACTGGCTTTGTTGAAATGGTTGTGGAGTTAATGAACACTTCGCTAGAAAGCATTCGGAGTGCGACTGGTGAATATCGTCCTACAAAGTACTCACTAGGTGGAATATGAAAAATTGATGAAAGTAGATAAAAGGAGTTTAATAAAAGTAGTGCCTTTCCTGTTTCTACTGAAAACAAAAGTTTAAAAAAAAACGCTTTAAAGCATTAACTAAAACTTGGGAAATTTTATTCTTAATGGCTTTCCCTTGGAAGTTTGGAAACCCGAAATTTATTTTCCTCAATCCATCTAGAGGGATTTGGAGGAACTTCACCTGTACCATTCATCGGTTTATGGTATGTTAATAGATGCAAATAAATAATCATCAAAAAAGCTGCTGGGAAAAGTGAATTTAATGAAAGAAACCGAAATATGGAAGCACTTGATAACTTACGTTCGAACATGTCTAAGAAGTGCTTCAACAAAGAGTTGATTTTGGGTCAGGTCAGCTCCTTTCAGAAGATCCTCAGCTTCACGTTTCTGAATCATCTTGTAAGCACGCACAATATTCGAGTTGTCCATCTTCTTTCTCGCACCTCTTTTCAGAAGCAAAGGCTTTAAGAATCTTCGATTGAATTTGTTAAACCTGCAACTCTGTTTTAATGCTGACGTCAGACTAAATTTCCTATACATTTTTTTAATGCATCCATCGGTTCTTAAGGAGAAGCACTATAGCCATTATTATATCCTTATATATCCTCCTCCCCAGTTCTTCCGAATCAAGAGTGAATGAAATTTCATCTTTTCTGAAGAATCTACTGGAAATGGCGCAGCCAGCATATCAAAGAAGTTGTTCAGGTCTGCACAGATACAAGTAAGAAAGTAGTAGTGTGGACGCAGTCGCTTTGGCGTCTTTGATGTCTTTTTGGTGTCTTTGATGGTCTCCACAGAAAAAGTAATATTCAAATACAAATATGCACGCATGTTGCAAATTGTGGAATTCAACCAGCTCAAATATGAGAAGAAGTACTCTTCTTGAATATCATCTGTCATGAATGGGGCTTAAATAGGAAAGAACTACGCTCAAATGGATTCGCGCCTCGTCTAACAACACTATGCGTTCGCTCTTTGCATGAAATAGCGATGGAGTACAGCCGACATGTTTCAGCAAACAGTTTGACAACTTCCTAAAAGTTTAGTTCCTAGAAGTTGAATCTTCTGATGAGGCATTCATTTGCATGTGAATTCTGTAGAGTAACTTCACGTATTCAGGACTGGAAAAATCGTTGGGAGAGCAAGCAATGGGAAATATGTTTTTAAAAAAATCGATTAAGGAGCATCAAAAGAGACCGAAATAGCTTCTCAAGCCTCTACTGCTGGAAGACCTTATAAAGTGGACAATTCAATTCACGGCTATGACATTTGCTTTTAGAGTAGAGGAAATCAAGGCTGCTATCACATTCTTACCAGTTTCTTAGTGTATGGTGACCTGTCATGCCAGCGATATCTTCCATACCGGACATTGTATAGTCAATTAACTGCAAAAATACTTAGTACTATACCATTTCGTCAGGATTTGAATGATTCGTGCCGTTAATCGATTTCAATCGTGCTAATAAAGTTTTTCGCTCCTCTATAGCGTTTACAAGTCTCAATTATCAGACCATATGTCAAGTAGAAATTAAACGACGGTAATAGTATGGGCAATAAACCAACTCTCTGTCATATTCAACGATTGAGATCAGATTTGAGTCTTTCAAATAGTCGCGAATAAAAAATTCTCCACTCTATTTATTGATATCCGATGCGGAAAACCAAATGGCATCTCTTTGATTCCTATAGTTTCCCTGCATGTGAATTTTCCTCTACAACATATACACTAATAATGTTGGGATAGATTCTTCTTCGCCGATTCCTGCGATGTCCATTGACCAGATTTCTGGATATTTCTAAGCTCGTGAACACCATTCAAGTAGGAACTCTGGGGATCCAACGAATGGTCTCACTCTAATCAGTCGCTACGATGTGCTGCAGCTTGCAGAGATTGACATCGAAGATCTCTTTCAAGCTAATGGACAAGATGACCTTTTTGCAAACGCAAGTAAAAGAATCAAGGGCGCCATTTGATTTACTGAGAGCATTCCTGCCTGACAGATGACAAAGTTCGCCCTTGACTTTGGTCGCAGAACGCCTTAATTGTAACTTACAAAGAAGAGCATAGCGAAAATAAATTAAGTTTCAGCCATTCCTTGAACACCAGAAGCAAAATTGCAATGACAGAATGAAATGATTGCCAAAGGGAACAGTCGGTGCCCTATAAATATTCAAAATGAAATCTACAAATCGCTTAGCAATAAGTTTACAACATCTTGGAAGCACTCAATAATTTCTTTATAGTTAAGCCCATTACAGGATGCTTGGAACTCTTTTACATATCAATCACCCATTCAATCACTTCAAAGAGATGTGAGAATAAGTCGCTTTATAAGTAAATAAGGCTTACATTTTGATAGATATATTCGGTCATATTTTTCTTATAAACGTTCTTCCGTTCCACCTCCAAGAAATTGGCTATTGGTCGCAGCGTAAGACCCTAAAATCATAAATGCAGTATAACTGTGCAAACTGATGCTTTGCGACAGTGAGAATCACGCTTAGAGAGAAGTATTCACTTTGCCAAATCGAATAATCGCTGTGGATAAACTTTTAGATAATTCCAGCCACTTTGGGCCAGGACAAGATCAGAAGTCAGAGTTCAAATAAAACGCTCCACTGATCAAAAAAAATGCATCAGTAAGAAGTGCTACGGAATTTAATTTCGGGCCAGAAAAGTAGAAGGTAAGCTGTTGTCAACATGCGGCGGACCTGAGTGAATAAGAGCCAACAGCAACACTAAAATATAGTTCAAAGTGCTTAAATACACCACCAAGGAACTAAAAATGAAGAAATGACATCAGCGAAATCTTCTTTTTCTTCTTTTTCTTGCCCGAATTTTGTTGCGCCTTTCCAGCAAGATGACGCGACATGGAGTATCATGCTAGGGAAATGGCTAGAACTAAGGAAGCATAACATTCCCATTCCCATCTCTTGACTCGCAAGGTGTTCAGTTGAAATGCCCACTTTGAGGAGCAAAGGTGGAAGGTAACTGCACAGATACACTTAATATCACATTATGAAGCTTATAAGCTATACGTCCTTCACATTTGAGTCTAACCTCATGAGGATATGTTTAGAACCACAAAGATTAGAACAGCAAAGAAATTATTCGATTTGGTAGGAAATTCGAGTGCATCAATTTTCTGTCCCTTTCTCCTCCTCCCCCTCCCCCCTCCCTCCCTCTCCTCTGCTCCTTGAATACATTTCCTATTAAAACCCATCCGCCCTCTCTCTGTGGGAAACATCTTCTGTGGCCTTTTCATTCGCAACGTACCGCTTATCTCGCTTCCGCTCCATGTACTAACCCCATGTCCCATCACATTTAATGTATCAGAAGGACACCATTACCACTTATTGCTACAGTAGTGAAAATTCGTGGTCTTTTTTCACTCTTCCCGATTGTTCACCTGGATTCTGAATATCTACAAAAAACACTTCATTTCCTGCATGCTTAAATGAAGTAATGAATGGCACACGGCTCTGTGGAACTATGTTTACCGCTCAATATGTCAATTACTTTCATATCGCTCAACTTGTTTACCGTGATTTATAACTACTGTTTACTATTATTTGTGCTGTTTGAAACTACATAGTACCCAAGGAAAGAACGCAAGAATTTCACTAAAAAAATTACCTGAAGAAATACTGTCCAATAGATGACGATAATACAAGAAGTAACAAACATTTTCTTGCCAGGAAGAGTGTCCGGAAGGGCGACCACCAAACCATACGCGATCGCACCTCTAAGACCACCATATGCTGAAAAGGTTTACAGTTTTCTTTTACAATTTGTCAAAGTGGATCACAGATTTAAACTTTAAGTTATACATGATGAGGACATGCTTTGAAGTTACAAAAATAAATAATTACACTAGCATAAACGAGGTTGCATAGCTAGACAAGATTAAAACAACCTTTAAGAAAAAATTTTATATCGTTTAGCGCATTCCGGAAGTCGAGACTAAACCGACCCGAGATCATGACAAGCTTATGCTGAAGTTTCGCATAAAAAATTAAATGAAAAGTGACTAGTTTCAAGCATGTTGCTACTATCAGAAGCTATACGTCGATGTTATAAAGTCTATGCGTGCAACTTTTTTGCCAATTTGCAAGAAAAAGAAAAGAAAATAAAGAACAAACAAAGGAAATTGTGCTAACTAACACATAATGAACTGCTCAACTTTCGAATATTTCCTAAGTCGACCTTTGTTGAGGAAGTAACACAACACGGTAACACCTGCAACATTTACAGTACACCCACTATTCTTATTCATCCTTCGTCCACCAGTAACAATGGTAGTCGAAGTTCATGTTACATTCTTTTATCTACACGTGAAATTCATATGTTAACTTGCTAATTGGGTAAGTCTGCGAAACTCCATGGTTCTTAGATGTAAAAAAAGAACGCTGAACATATAATGATATTCGTCAAAATAGCATCCTCATATGTAAATTGCTATTTTCGCATTGATAATATAATTATGATTGGATTAGTGGTTAAATCACAGCAGCATACCAAGTGTTCGATAGACGATACACAGCACAACGGTGAGTATAATAAATGCACTATTCCAATGATGATCACTTGATACGGTTGAAAGACCAAGGAATACGAAAATTACCGTTTCAGAGGCGAGTGATAGCACCTAAATATTCGATTTCTAGACGGAAAAAATCGATTGGAAATAGCCGATTAGAGAGTTGCAACAAATTCATTCACGATGTATTGGACCGGATAGAGTTGAAAGAGCATTCAAGGCAGTAGTGTAAAATTATCGAGAACTTTTCATGCCCTAGTCGAGTGAAGACAAAAAAAATTCGATTTCTCAATATATAGGTATATGTATCTAAGATATTTGCAGTCATTGTTATTGAAACTTTCAGGCCCCGATAAATGCTGATCTGCAGGATTATCTCATATGAATGTTTAATAGGATCTACTGCAAAAATATATTCGTAAATGAGGAAAAAATAATCGCTTAGCTAGAATTAATGAATATTCTTTAAAAGATGAATTCGTTTTGTTCCCCATAAAACGATGAATTAATGTAGATAGTCAAATACTCGTCCACTGAGAGCAAAATGCAATTCTTCTTTTAAGAGCACTTATGTAAATTACGAACAAAACACAAGAGCACTAAAAAGATTTCTAAATTTTTTCAAAGATTTGAATGTATTTAGAGATGAAATTACCTTTGCAAAATAGTTGATTGCCGTAAACGCTTTGTCGGGTACATTCTCCCTTACATATTGTTTCATTGCACAGCCACAGAATGCAATACTAAGAACATCAACCATTCATTGTCTCATGAAGTGATTCACTAATAAGCGAGATTTAAGCTTTAAAAAATATCGCTTCTTTCAAATCTTCATTGTTGTCAGCACAAATTTCCATACAAACTACTTTAAAGAGACATTTTAGAATATTGGTGAGCCCTAACTTGGAAAGATGGCTCTCTCTTTAACTCGCGTGAGCATCATTTTATTTTGCCGCAGATTCTTCATCCCTCCCTACCCAATTTCTTGCAAAAATATTGTTGCCCTCATTCAGACAGTCATTCACAACTAATGAAGCTTGCAACAACAACAACATGGTTCATTCCCTCCTTATTTATCCTTCGTAATAAAGTGGTTTAAGAGCAGATGCATTTTCAGCCACTCGTCTCTTCCTCACAAGTCATCTCCGCAGGTATTACTTTAATAATTATGTCCACTACCTGTCTATCTTACTCAAAATGCTCCAGAAATGGCTTTCAACACGGAAGGAAGGCACTCAAATAAGCACCTAAATAAAACACCACGCTTGAAACAACACTATCTTGGGCATGCGAATTGAAATATCTATAGCGCAGAAAGTTGTGCTATGAAATTCCATAACAACAACGTAGTTGTAAATAAAATATGCTAAATGAGTTTATCTGTGAAAATATATGACTGAATAACGTTACCCGAGAATTGAAGACAATCCAAATAGTTCGCACATCAAATAGGCAAGATATGGACATAGAAGTACAAATATTGGATTAAGGATTTTCACGTTTCCCGTATGCCTGAAATTGTTACCAATTAAGTGTACCTGAAGGACACTAATCATCGTTCGTCACTCTCAAAGGAAACGTCAACGCCCATAGAAAATAAGAGTGACGAAGAAAAATATATTATGACAAAAACCAAAAGAACCAACGAATATGTTATATGCTTTTTCACTTCAAACAGGTTTATTTTCTTGGTGATTTCGATTGCATTAACAAAATCTCAAATAAAGGAAAATGCGAAGGTGATGGAACCCATCAACTCAGACGACATTTCCCCGCTCCAGGTGGTTTCAGCAGGAGCAGGACAATAAGACTGCATAAATAGATACCAGTAAATATATCAAATGATTCTAGAAAGTGGCGATTTTACTCTCAGCACGAGGTTATCTTACCGCCAGAACAAGAAATTATAAAAATGTGCACAATCAACCTAATCAGAGAGAAAATATTCACAACCCATCACGCAATAAAGCAGTCGCTAGTGACACTGTCATCGCGGAATAAAATGACCTCTAAAATAACTCCTACAAGCAAGTGAAAGTCGGCAAGTGATCTCAAGCGGAGATAAAACAGTTTCAGATGCGAAACGCTCACTGAAAACAGAAATTCGCGCGGAATGTGATGTTTTGTGCAAGTTAAATATGAAGGGTAAGGAAGAACACAGTACAGATATGAAGAGAGTAGCAAAGAAATTATATTGAAGACAAAAGTAAATAAAAATATGATGCCTACTTAGTAATGAAGCTTGCGGCAAATGCCCAGATGAGACCAACCGCAATACCTCCGAATGCTACAATAAAAAAACTGACGAATCCATATATATAGTCTGTAGTGATTAAATTATCGGCACCCATCTGCGCAAATGCCAACATCATTCGATAAAAAACCTGCAAGTACGATTCGCGGAATGAATAAAATTTTTTGAATGATTTTTTCCAATAATAGAAGTAGATTTACAACAGAAGTGGAAATTTTTCCCTTTTTTGTTCCCGTCAGCTCACATTAGGAGGTTAGGTTGGCGCGTTTGATGTATCACCTGCATCACCTACGAGACGGACAATCCCCTCCTAATGTCATCTATAAAATGTATATCACAAATTGTGTAAATTGATGCCCTTCAGGTCTTTATTCGATTTTTTTAAAATCTGTTTATCTGACTGCGTCGAAGTGGAAATCATGCAAAACGTATCCTGGCATGAATACCTGAGGAGATAGCAGAGCAGGCAACGGAAACAGCAAAAAAATGAACGAAGCAAAATGTCCACAAGGGTCTAAGAGAATAGACATCAAACACCTTCGGCTTAATAAAGAATAACAGCAGCGGTGTGAAGATCATAAGGGTTATGGTTTGAAAGATGGAGAAGATGAAGTAGTGGATGCATTAATGACATCGGCAAGCAGCAAATTCCAATTCATAGAACATGAAAGTTGGAAATGTGCAGAATGTCGTCAGTGCAGTAAGATAGGCAAGATAGAGCAAATAACAAACCGAGGTGCAGCAGTTAAACGAAGCGCTGAATTAGCAAAATATTTATTTATTTATTTATTTCAATCAACAGAGGATTCATTAAGAATGATGGTCTCTTCATATCTCTTCCACTTGTCCCGATTCAACGCCTCTCCGATCCAGTTGGTTCCTGCAGTATTTTTTAAAGAATCGCTCCACCTCATTGCTGGTCGGCCCCTGCTTCTTTTGCCAATCCGTGGAGTCCATTCTGTTACTCGTCTCACCCAATCGTCATTTTTCAATGCGGATATCTTCGAAACCTCAAGTGCGAAATTCTTTTCCCGTCTACGTTCGCACCCTTGTTTTGCCAATCTAGCTGGTCGAAGAAGAGTTGTAGAGCTGCATTGGACAGCAGCGGAGATACGCAGTCTCCCTGCCGTACTCCTCTCTTTACTTGTGTTGGTATTTGTCTTTCATGCACGAAAATTGTACTTGTCGATTTGCGTTGGATTTCTTGAAGGATGGAAATTATCGAAGGGTGTATCGAGGCACTTTCCAAAGGTTTCCACAGGGCGGTGCGTTCGACAGAATCGAAGGCCTTTTCGTAATCTACGAACAGCAAGGAAAGAGTCAAGTTGTACTCTTTGGTTTTCTCGATAAGCATGGTGAGCACAAGGATTTGGTAGATTGTTGACCTGCCCGACCTGAAGCCTGCTCGCTCGACATCTTGCTTCTCTTCGATTTGTTGCTGCAATCTTTTGCATAAAACTTTCGAGAAACACTTTGAGATTGTTGGGAGAAGTGATATAGGGCGATATTTTCGGATATCATTTAGATTGCCTTTCTTCGGCAACAGAATTGTTTTTGAGAAGGCAAAATACTTAGGGATTTGTTGCTGTTCGATTATGTTGTTGAACAGACTTTTCAACGGTTTTATTAATAGTTCCTTCCCGAGTTTCATCATTTTGCAGGTTAATCCATCTATACCTGGCGCCTTCTCGTTTTTCATGCTTTTGATCGCGTTTCTTATTTCTGATTCGATGATTTGTAGGAATGGTTCATCGCTTTTCCTTGAAACGATCGTGCAGTCGGTTTCCGCTCCATGCAGTGTCGTATAGAATTCCTGGACGATTTTGTCAATTTCTTGCGTCTCTGTTGTGAGTGATCCATCACTTTTTCTCAGCTCAATCATTCATTTCTTGTTCTCAACTAGCGAACTTCTTGCCCTCTTTAATTTACCGCTAGCAGCGGCTTGCTTCATTATTTTCAGATATTTCTGATAGCGGTTTTCGCTTATCTTCTTTTTGATCAGCTTATTGAGTTCGCAGAATTCCAGATTAGTCCGAAAATTAGCATCTCGTCTAATCTTTCTTCTTTTTTCAGGCAGTACTTTTATTTCTTCCGTAAGAGGCGATGTTTTTTGCCTTGTCCTTGTAGCCACTTGTGCCGCTTGGCTGTTTTTTGTAATAATATTTGTATAGGTCGGCTCGCTGTCTGTTATACTGGACTGTTGCAATGTGCATCTATATAAACCTCCGTCGAATAACCTTTCAGTACTTTCTTCCTTTGTCGTCTGGTCCATAAACGTTTATCCTTTACCTTAAATTTTGCTCTAACTAGGCGATGGTCGCTGCCTGTTTGGAAGTGATTCAACACTTCGGTGTCTTTGGCGATTATTGTCTTATTCACCAAGATGTAGTCTATTTCGTTTTGTATTGCCGCTGGGGCTTCTCCAGGTCCATTTTCTGCCACGTCTTTTTTAAAAAAAAAGGTGTTGGTAGTGTTCAACCCGTTGTTTTCGCAAAAATCGACTAGTCATTGTCCGTGTGGATTCCGCACTCCCAGTCCAAAATTTCCAACTGGCTGCCCTCCCGGTGTCCGTGCTCCAACTATAGCGTTAAAGTCGCTCATTATAACGGTGAATGTAGACCGCTCTCCATTAACTACCGTAGTCAGGTCATCCAAAAATTGGGTATATCCTTCATTAGTTTGACCTCCATGAGGTGCATATGTTTGAATTAGTCGCATGTTCGTTTTCCTGTTGATCTTAATTTTGATTTGTGCAATTCTAGGAGAGTGAGAGGAGAATGACAATATCTGAGTTTTCCAATCTTTCGAAACATTTAATCGGACTCCACCTCGCGATGATTCATCTTCTTCCCAATAGAACAAACAGTTACCGTTTGGCCGGTCGGCGGCCTCTTTGCCTTTCCTTCTTACTTCTGCTAGGCCAAATAAATCGCAAATTGATTTTAGTTGCCTCTTCTTCCAGTTCCTCCAACCGCTCATTCGATAGCATCGTCCTTGCATTATACGTGCACAGGCCAAGCATGGTAGCATAAAGGTTAGGGCTTAGACTCGCCTCCTGCCCGCTGGATGCCGACGAGTCGATTCACCGTTGCTCCTCTTACGATGGTCGGAGCTTACTTGCAGCCGACCGCGCGATGCCCAATGTTGGACGGAGAATAGCGATGGCAAAATAGCAAAATATTTTTGAACGCGATAGCAAAATAAGAAATTCATTAAAGCCAGGATACTTACAATTTATTAAATTCATGAGGAATCTTCAGTAAGGACTATACATAGAAAGCAGAAACATTTCGGAATTAGATATCAGAGACTGAAAACAACTGCAGATCATGTGTACGCTAGCTGCGAATGTGTATTGCGTAAACGACATCTGCAAGACAGCGACTGATGCAGTGATAGAAGGAACTTAAGAAGTTGGTATAGTCCTGGCAAACTTTCAATCCCAAGTTTTGTTAGATATTAAAGATCAAAGCCAATAGGTAAGCATTCCTTTCCATAAATTTCTTATCACTTATAAGCCGTATATTCTGCACCTTGCAAGAATATCCCCTTTAGCGAAACTCTGTCACTGTGGGTAATTAAAAGTACCAATGAAGTTTTACTGCAGATTGTACACTGGACTTTCGTGTAACACTTAAGCGGTTTTCCTTATTCCATTCATTCCTGTCCAGCTTAAATGGATCAAGCTTAAATTTAAAAACCACTTACAACTGATACGCCGTCGTTCACCACGGATTCCCCAAAAACCGCGATATATAATACATCATTTACCTGCAATGTCGATGAAATTTCAACACCAGAACAAGCTTAACGCTGCTTAGTCTTATAAGATGTTACTCAGTAGTATTTAACTTTCTAAGCAACTACTTCAGTAATTTCATAAACTGCTGTCAAAAAAAGAGCTCAAACAATGCCATACGAGCGCGCATAAAAGGCTAATTTAAGGCAGAACTATTAATTCGAAATCTTGCAAAACCTTCCCGGTAACATCATCCAATACGGAAAACTGTTCCTGCACTACTATCGATGTGTAGAGAAGAAGTGGAGACAGTAAATGGTTCATAAAGGAGAATTCATCTACCTGACGGCGAAACGGCACCGTGCAAGAGCAGGACGAAGGAAGAGAAAGCTTTCTAGACACTAGGTATCGACATTTAGGGGAAAAATGGAAGGAGCGTGGAATATAGAACTAACTCCTCTATCTTTTTATGACGCGTTCAGTGTTAGTTTGATGCCACGCGAAGTAGTCTGCACTAGGAAGAGATGGTGGAGCTGTTCATATTCTTTAATGCTCTACTCTTGGTGATGTTGGATATTGTGTCCTTGAGAACTACTTCGTATACTCCAAATACGTTGGCGTGGTGCTCACATTTTTGGCCCCATGAACGCTACCCTTCGAGTTAGGGTTTCGAATGGAATCAGTTAGTTAGGCGAATCAATTAGTCCGTGAATATTCCCTACACTTTATTTAATCGTTTCAAATGGGTTGGTGGAGTGAGTGGTACGTGGAAAGCATAATGTATCAATTCTTCTACCATACTTCTTTAGGCTATCTGCTTTACAAATATGGCGTGTCGAATTTGTGGAGTTGTCTTGAATGGACTGCTACCAAAAATATACGTTGCTATAGTGGGACTGTAGAGTTCAATAGAGTTCATATGAAGAACTTGCGATCTGCACAATATTCATTATTCTGTGATTCCATCGATGTGAAATGAAAGTCCCATCGATGCAAAATTCACATAGGCTTTTGTGGCTTTCAAATGGCTACAATTTTCCCGAAATTGTTGATTTTGTGCACCATTTGCTTCCCTGGTGTGATCTGCGCGTCGCTTGTGTAGGTCACGGCTGATGCAATGGTGATCAATGTGATGACTGATGTTCATATTTTTAAAATGTTACTGTGGCCGATGACGATTGGCTGTTCATTATTGACAGGGTCCGTAAAAGTAGTATCCTAGGACCATTTGGCCTTGTTTGGCTGATAATCTGTTGAGAATGTCGGTGCTCTTTTATGTAAAGGTCGATCGTTCGCCCCTCTACATTTAATATAGGTCAATGCAAAATATAATTAAATAGGACATCGCATGGTTTTGCATTAAAACCCTTAATTTCATAACTGTAGCTTCAGTCATCACTGGATAGGCAGGTCAACAGACATACACACACATATATATATATATATATATATATATATATATATATATATATATATGTAACATAGAACAGACGTTGTTTGAGGAAAATGCATATGTGCAGTTAACTGTGATATGCTGATAATATGCTGATAATGCTTTAGGTTAATCTTCAGCTTTTGATCTTTTCTAGATATAAACTGACGGAGAAGAATGCGGATCAAGTTGTCTCTCCTCTTGATCGTTATTTATGCTTTACGTAAGTGTTTCTTACAAATTACGCATTTCCATATGAACACAGTAATATAAACAGTAACAGTTGTTCGTTTTAGTGATATTTATATCATTACTTAGAATAAACTTTATTAGCACGTTAATTAGAATATATATATATATATATATATATATACATATATATATATATATATATATATATATATATATATATATATGTGCAAAGACACGACGTCACCATAATGTGCCTATGCGAAACTGCATAATGAGGGATGAGGAATCTTAGACAACGGCCTAGCAGTATCATAAACGATGAGGTGACTTGCTTGTAGTTCCTCGAAAATAACGATCACGGCAACGGGATCAACATCGGCAATCAGCGAACCGAATAAAAGATAATGAAGAAAGGGCAAATCTAGACCGAATAAACCTGTTTGACCGACTGCCCATAAGGAGACACCTGAAACCATACAGCGTTAGTAATCTGTGAGGACCTTGAGAATCGCGTCTAGACAAGAAATCCTGCACAAAGTGCCGAGACCGGGTGAGCGCTTCGATTTTCCACAAGCTTGAGCTGCAAAAGCATCTACGACAAAATACTTCCGAAAAGAGCGTCACCACTGTGCGCTGAAACGTTCTTCCATATTTAGAATTAAAGCTCCAATACCGGAACAGTTGTGGGCATTCGTAAAGCGTCAAAATCGAGGGATAAATTGTAGTGTATAGAACCAGACCCACGATTGACTAAATTTGCATGAGCACCCCCTCACCTTCCCTTCCCCCAACTTTGTCAATAGTTCCATTGGAATTGAAACCGTTCATCAACTTTACAAGCCTGAAATAAATGAGGTGCTTTTATTGAAATTGCAAAAGCTGAACGAAGGACCAATTGAAACAAAATTCCAAGCCGTTCCAATAATCGCAAACGTGAGAATAGACCCAAGATTATCGAAAAATTGTCTCACTGGCATGAAATACCCTGCAACAAAACAACCTTTCTCATATAACGCTTTTGCATTTCACCTATTGTGAGTGGAATTTTACAAGTTACTAGGTATAATAAGGCATGCACAGCAATGCCACATCTAGACCGATCTGGCTCACTCACACAAACTTTCTACTAAAAATTCGGAGTTTTTTTTTTGAGAATCGAAGGTGTGAAATGCAACCCGATTTGTTGTGAAATGCATCCAAATTTTGAAAAACTTTCAGTTGATAGAAACCTAACTAATTCAATTAGAGGTTATCATACTATGAAGCAGTTTGCAACATCAAACTTCTCCAAGCAACTTTGGATGGTTGTCACCATTCTCTAATTAACTTCTCAACTTGATGCTATTGGAAAGTCTGAAAGAGATATATAAATCAAAATACATAAGTAGAGGCAAGATGCTATCAAAAAGTGTTTTGCGAATGTAGAAGTAGCATATAAAAATCGAATGAGTGAAATTTCAATAAACAAAACATGAAAATATTCTTTACAAAAAAAAAATATAATACAAACCAGCATCGAACATCAGCGGCGGTAGCAAATACAAAAAAAATGTTTGCGAATCCAATGCGAACTCTGTTTTGTTGACATGCAACAAACTCAAAGCAATGCCAATAAATAGCCCAACCATAATAAGCAATGAGCTGTCGGGAAACATCTCCGAAACTTGCGGCCAAATATGGAACACTGTAATAAATCCGATTTCCAAGAATAATAGTCATATTCAAGAATGAATGACCAATTGGGTTTTCATGCATAAGTTTGTTGCCGTCAGTTCGACTTGGAATCGAGTAGTTTTTTTCGAATTTTTTTCAAGTTTTATTGATCCCTGTAAATTCGCTTTGAATTTGAGATGGTATTCTACAGTGCTGTTTCATGTTCAGTGTTCCTAGTCTTTATAAGCTTGTGTTCAGCAATACTTGATCTTTAGCAGTGCCCCCTCAGCTATATGTATCTCTTCCTTTCCCCTTATGAAGTCAGAACTGCTACTTGCCTCTATCCCCCCCCCCCCCCCCCCCCCCCCCCCCCCCTTCCTCCACGCATAAACCTCTATTTAGCTGCATTTTTCCTTGCAATTCAGACGTTACAGTATTATTAGTTATTCCAGTGGGCATAGTTTCGCATACAGTTCGTTCTGTGCTGTGAGGTCATTGATTCCCTGGCCCAGATGGCAACCGGTTGTGAACATCTAATGCTGACTTCGGCCACAAGAGTGAATAGAACGAGCTCTGCTACTTGTTTCGCCGAAGCAAGATAGCGATTAGGAAGATATGGCGTCTTTTTTTAAAGATATAGAGAGAACCGAAGGAAGAGGTCATCGTTTTTCTATACACCACCATCGTTTTTCCTTCTTCCAGTGTTCAAATTATTTCTGCACTACGCCTCTGCCATGAACGATGAATCAAACAAATTACTAGAACGATGAACGTTTTCACGACTTCGTCTGCCTCACCCTCGATTAATTAACCTACTTGCATTTTTTTGCTGCCAAGCCGCACCGTTGCCATTTTATGCTGTCGAAATTTTCAACACCTCACAACTTTTTTAATGAAGATAATCTTTGAAAGTAATGTTGCTTGCGCGACGCCATGTGTGGTCTGTCTCAGTTTGGCATGTGTGTGTGGGAGATTGTGGTATGTATGGTGAGTGTGAGGCGTCATGTGTGGTCTCTTTCAGTTCGTGTGGTATACACTCCGTTTGGCATATATGTGGGAGGGAGTGGTATGTGTGATGTGGATGTGTGTGGTAATATTGCTGGCGTGTATACTGCCATTTGCATGAATGCAGCTGACGCATACATCGCTGTTTACCTAAGCTCATTAAAATGTTGCGATAAAGGAGATATTTTGTCATTCGTCGTGTGTGGATAATTTTCGAACGTTTGGGCCTTATCATTTCTCTTCTCTCTTTGAATGAGATACATTTCTTCGCTGTGTCGTAGTACACAGCGATGAAGTCCGATCTGGCAATACTTCGTTTTACGCGTACCACATACAGTAGGACTTTTGTGTATTGCGCTGAAACTCTCGCATTAATGTTCGCCGATATGTGGAAGTGGTTTTTTGCGTCTCTCAGTTCATGTTGATGTCAATGATGCATGTGAGCGCACGAATTGTTTCGTTTTTGTTTTTTCCCTTGTCACCTCTCCGACGCATTGGACGCACAAGATCTTTATCAAAGATACGGTGTATGTGTGGTATGTGGTGTATGTGTAGTGTGTATGCGGTGTATGTGCGGTGTATGATATGTGCATGTGGGGTGGTGGAGGGGGCGCAGCCTCCCTGTAATCACCGGAAGAGGTATACCGAGCGCTGAAGGCGCGAGTGCATTATTCTTTGTTGTTTTCTTCTACTTTTCTTCGCATGTCCTGGGGAAAGGTGTCGGTGTGTGCACGGTGAAGCTGCCATCGTTGTTGTGCGCGGCCATCAGCTATCGCATGCCATATCTCAAGCCCAGATGAGTGAATTTTGATCCGTAAGACGAGCAAAAGTGTGCTGCAATGTTGCTTCACGTGGGCAGATGTTAGTAAGTTCTTCGGGAACAATCATAAGCAGGTATAGTTCTCAAAGGTAAATATCAGTTGCTTCATCAACGCAGATGTTGAAAACATTTTACTAGCACGTAAAAGTGTTCTAATGCTTTATATTGCGTCTTTATGATCGTACCATGTGTTTTATGCGTCTGATATTCTTAACCCTATGAGGGCATTAAGATCACCAAGCGTCGTAGTAGACTGCTTGATATAATAGTGCAATGTTTATTACGTTGAAGAAATTTATTGCAATATTATGAACGATATTTCTCCTGTGTCAACCTTCATATGGATAAAGTAAACCCTGCTTATTGGACTGATAGAATGCATGGTTTGGAGTTAACATCGCATTTGGAGCGCTTTTTCAACAGCAATTGTCCACAACATTCGAAAAAGAAAAAAGAAATCAATTCAGTCGCAGAACCGTGTTGCGAGACGTCATTATAGAAGAATACATGCAAGAAGTCGCTCGGCGCTCAACGCATAGTGTCTAATTGATTCAATTATCCTTAAATATACGTTGCCTTTAGAGTCAATCACTTTGATAGCAATTTCTACAGCTAATATCAATTAGTTTCGAACAGTTGTTGGAGAAGACATCCCTTTTTGTTTTTTTGAAAAAAAAAAAATATTGAGATAGCAGCAGACGATGATGACTGTGAACTTACGGATTTTGGCAACTGCCGCAACGAGAATCCATAAAGCGATAATGAGTGGAATACTCACTTCTTCCCAATTCAATGAAACTACTTGATAGCGTTGCGGCTGCTCGGATTGTTCGGATGCGATGCAGTATGGAACAGCAGTGACGAAGAGTACAATTATCGAAAAGGAAAAGCTTGTATTCTCCATCGATGCCTATAAAATTGCCAATTAAATCCGTCATCCGGCCAATATCCACAAGATATCGCCGAGTTTGCGGCCGTAAAATATCAGGACCTGATGATAAACCAAAAAATCGTAGGCAAACCAGTCTAGAGTTCTCAGATCGCACCGTTCATAGAGCACTTGAGTAGTACAAAGGTAAATCAGTTGTTTCTTTCTCCAAAGATATTGCTGCTTTTAGGGAATAAAGTTCTAATTATAATAAGCAAATTTGATTGAAAAAAATTGGGCGAACTGTGAAACATACGTCGCATATATTGTGCAGTGGGCCAGAAATTCCCTAGAGAAGAGGGATGGGAAGGTGGTCGGAGACGAAATTTCCCCCTTAGATTTTTAAAATTCCAATTGAAATTCTAAACTTCACGTAATTTCGGAGAAGTTTAAAGGATCCCCAAGCCAGGAACTTCTGCACTATCCCCTAACTTATTCCAAGTTTTCGTGTCCTGGCTCCCGTGTCTTGCTGTCTAATTTCTCGGAGGTCTCCTTATTTGAAAAGTATTCGTTTGCAGTTGGCACTATTTTTTGTCACAGACATAGCTTTAGCCCTCCGCATTGCAAAGATTTAAATAAAATAAAAATCATTACTTGCAAAATGCATCCGCTTAGGGACAGATTGAAATGAATTTTAAGTGTCGTGGGGAACTCCATTTACGTACGTTCTCATTCTCCTGTAAAAATAACGTCATTGGGTGAGTTACTTTCACTCGTTTGACTCCAGCACTCTCAAAAAGAGCTTGTGATATGACTGACCATGCTAGTCTCTGATAGTCCAAATGAGACGCGGAATCGCGCTCCAGGATAGGCGTAATGTAAGTCTATGCGACGCCAACTTCCTCACCGCCACTGAAATAAATGACACAGTTGTGAGATCGGAAAATTCATGGCACTTCAAAACGGGCATCACTCCCATAATTTCAGTCCTATCAGTTGGCAGGTTAACCTAATGCATCCAATGGTTACAATTGAGCTTCCGCTATGATACAGCGGAAACCTTTCAGCTTTTCACAAAAAAAGGGGCACAGCAAATCGACCCGCTCAAACAGCAGATATAGAACGAGGGATAGATGCTCTAATAACATAGACAGTTTGCAAAAATATGGGTGTGAAGAGTTTCAAAACTGCATTTTATTTACCCTCTATTTATTAGATAAAACTTTTAGAAGTGGTACAGATGGAATGCACCACGCCAAAAAAACTGATGACCTGACCACTCTTTGATCGCCTTATGCATTCTTTGATGACGTCATGAGGATTATTTACATTTCCATCATGCAATAATGTAGTAGATTCAGAGGGACCGATCTCAAGCCAGATTCAAGGCGAGATAGTAAATTTAGGCTTGAACTCAAGTGCCGCTTAGAAGACTATAGCTATACGTGAATGGATTCGCATTTTAATCAAATCAACCACTGTGAAAATATTCTGTGAAAAATTCATCGCCTACAATCGCTATAAAATACGATACGAGCGTGGAATAAAACATTTACGAGTGTATATAACATTTCTATACGAACTGAAAAGTTGGTATAAAAGGGTGTCGTATCGCTTAGACTATGATCAGGAAATTTCGTCATTATTAACTTTCATTAGTTTCGGCGTTGAAACAGTTCGATAGAAAAAAAAAAATTGGCTTAAAGCATGAAGCTATTGTGAGATTGGTTTCAGCTATCGTTGGCAATTTGCAAAACTCGTTAAAATAGCGAACAAAACTCCATGCAAAGAAGATTCCGATGACTATGCACTTGATATTTTAGTGAATTTTAGTAGTGAACCAGTTCCAGATGCTAATGTAACAAAAACATTCATAAGCACATGATTTTAAGTATATTCTAAGATATATAATTATGCCTTTTGCATGCATATAAACTGAAAAAAAGTTGCGAATATCTTGCCAACTTGTCGCCCACAAATCATTTAGGTATTTCATGATCGCAATCCCTATTCTATGAGAAACTGGACCATTTAACCTGTTATAGGTTTGATCGTTCATATCGATTTACTCTAAATCACATCTTTATTTAATTATTTCTTTTGTGTAAAAACAACGAATGCAACACCCACTATATAAGCTAAAAATGAAACCGTATGTACTTTGTGGAAGCGACGATGTTGTAAATTGTTCTTTCAAATTTTATAACTGTTGTAAGCCTCAGTGGAGGACATGTCGGCGTCACATCTCTACATGATGCTTGTTGCATTTCGTTTATGAAACGATGCAAAATTCACACTTCCTGGCCATAGCATATCCTGTTTTCACTTTATAAACCACCGCAATTTCTGTGCAAGACAAAAAAAAATATATTTCCCACTCTATAAATTCTATGATTTTCAGCTTCATAAAGTTTAAATTCATCAGCAAAACTTTCAAGAATGACTGAACGAACGAAGTAGAACAATAGAATATAGCTGCCAAATAAATACATGAAATTAACATATAAACCAGCGCTGGCAAACGAACATATGAATGCAATAGATATTCTCAATGATAGAATTCTAAAATCATTCTTATAGAGTAAACAAAGAAGAAAAACACTTAAAACCTCTCATTTGTTAGCATTCACCTATGCAATTGCGCTCTAGTGGCGTTTCTTATCATTGTTTCAATGCCCACAATCAATAGGTAGAGCAGGTTGCACTAGGTTCATCTAGCACGATACATCTAACAGCAGCTATCGTTACTGAAGGTATGCAATGTGTTTGTTGTCATTCGTTGCGAAAATTGCAATCGAAAATGTTTTTCCACGTCAGATAACATTTCTATCGAGTCATTCATTCTAGCACAGTGCAGATGTCATCATGCATCATGTTAACGTCATCTCTACATTCCTGCCATCCTCTCCACAGTCCGATGACAAAAGACAAGTTGTACTTCCTAAAAATCACTATGATTTGCTTTCATTTCACTTCACCTCATTAAGAATCTGTGTGGTATTCCAGTGCCCCTTCTTGCAGTGCAGGTATGAGGATATATTTTAGGGCCCATTGACGTTAACCAAATACCAGAGATTGACATCCTAACTTCAACAGCAGCAGCATCATCTGCGATTATCTCCCCTGCGTCGCATATGGTCCTTATTTTTAGTTTCCGCTTGCTATTCTTTTTTTTTGGATCAATGGCCAACAATCCACTTCTCATTTCTCCTGAAAAACTTCTTCTAACCTGAAGATATTTTTGATCCTTTGCAGTCTTATATGCTCATTATTGCTTTAAATTTGATGATTATTTGATAGGTTCGTAAAACTCCTCATAAGAGTTTATTGCTTGAGTATTTGACGACATATTATAAAATACATATTTTTAAACGATTCATTCTTCGATGCATATTTATTAGCAATTTGAATATTCATTGGTGAGGGGATCGTCGTGAAAGAACGCTCATAACATGATCGCTGATACTTTCGTGACCAAACGATGCATGTGCTCCTTTTGCGCTTATTTGCCGTTCTGTTGTAGCACTAGCAGTACTCAACGAACGCATTGGAGGTGCACTTCCGGTTGGACCAAATTCATAGAACGATTGAGCAGAATACTGTGCCGCTGTTGGAAACGGATTTATGGGTCTCATCTGTAAAATGAATCCCTTATTAAAGTAGTGATCGTATGAAATGAACGCTGTCTAATGGCAATCATGAACTTCCCACGTGGAACGCCGAGTGCGATATTACTCTAAAGGTTCCATGCCTTTGTGATTTAAGCTTATGATACGCAGCTTCTGTGATATCGATTATATTGTTTGTCTTTCATTGGCGATGGTATATGGTGCCTAGCTAGGTTCGCTTTTACGTGATGGAATAGCAATGGAATGCAGGATGGTGCAAGAGAGGAATGATGCGAACTTTGGTTTTTTTGAGTGAAAGGTGGCAAGCCTTTAGAATATATGTAGACATAACACCTCACAATATATCATATATATATATATATATATATATATATATATATATATATATATATATATGTNTTTGATATATATATATATATATATATATATATATATATATATATATATATCAAAATCATATCAAATCATATTGGCATCAAACGCAAAAAAAAGACGAATATAACGCATGTCAGTGGCTCATGAATATTAGAGAGGAGAATCAAAAGAAGCTAAAGTTTCTAGATCTACTTTCCGGATTTCAAAGATATTGTTTCGTTCTGCAATGAATGAATGCTGAAAATTCACCTCGACCAAATGTTCTTTGAGTTTATTGAACGCAGAATGCAAATGACGTTTCCGTTGAATATCAAACTGCGCTCGTTCACATGCGCATCCAGGCCTCTGAAGAAAGTGGAATGCTTCAAAAGGAAATTCGATCGTTTAGGCGTTAAACATTTGAATTTTATATGGATTGCTCAATTCACCAGTCCTAAGGGAAAGATAAAGGTGTTGCTAACAAATTTCGGCTGGAATAAGCGACTTACAATTTCTATGCACTCATCAGACAACGAAAGAAACAGTGAACAGCCTTTCTAGTTTTCTTTCCATCGCACCAATAAACATCAGAAATAAGGAGTAACTCGCTGAATCACCGCTCATAAGCCAGGCACTCTGCTATTGGATCAATTTCGGTGTATGATTCGTTTCCAGCACGCTTTTTTTCTTTTTCCAGCATGTATTCCCTCCTCTCATACCCTGTCCTCATCTACCACATCTGTGCCTCCCGGAAATGAAGGTGGATGGAAATCAACAAGCCATATTAATGTCCTCCTTCGGTGCGACACGAACGGTCACTCGTCTTCGGTTCATCTGCCTCGGTTCAATGCGGATCTCAAGCGCCAACTTTGAGAGAGTGCTATCTTTTAGAAACTGTTCCGTTGCAATATCTGCTATCTAAAGAATTTTTACGTTGCCATCAAACGTTGCGAGGTTGAAAGCTACGCATCACCTCAACTCATCTAATAACTTACTAGCAAGATTGCCTTAAACTTCTTAATGAGTAGTTTCTTTACTATTACATGATGTTTGACGTTTCTAACTTTTGTTTTCATGAAGAATGTTCCATTCATTTGGCACGAGAAAAAGAGGACAATGTTGTCGACATCAATTCAGGATATTCGGAATTCCTAAATATGAAATCTAGGTTTGATCGACCAAAAAATGCCCCAATGGATAACTTGAAGTTTGAGTGATGCGCCGTTTCATGGCAATTTGAGAAACTCGTGTCTTGACATTTGCTTATATACAATAAAGCAGATACGCATATGCATATGTGCATAAGCGCGCAGATATACTTCCTCAAATCCATCCAGCACGTATTGTAACATTTAGGTGACTTCTAAGAGCGATTTTGTCTTCCACCGCGGTCTGTTGAAAGATGCTTGGATCGACAAAACTTTATGAGAGCCGCGAAGTCAAAATACTATGATTAAGCCTTCGAGCGTTCTCACAACACACTCCGATAATCGTTCACCAGCAACATCCCCCATAAAGATAACCAACAAATATAGACGGGAACGACCGATGAAACGAAACTATAAAAGCCACGAGTTGTTTACATGTTGATTGAATAATCAACTGATCGGCATTGCTACATATAGGATTTGTGACTTAGCAACGTTGCCAAGGTCGAACTTCAACTTTTGATGATGCATTATGCGGAGATCGCAGAAAATTTTTATGATTGTCGCGAAGATACGCGAGTGAGTTATT
This sequence comes from Baylisascaris schroederi, assembly GCA_006503575.1. Lineage (NCBI taxonomy): Eukaryota > Metazoa > Nematoda > Chromadorea > Rhabditida > Ascarididae > Baylisascaris > Baylisascaris schroederi. The sequence continues at coordinate 116,062 of QEWY01001332.1, forward strand.
TAGTTGCTGCAGACAATAAATCAAACTGTGTCTCAACGCGGTGACTCACAGAACGATCTAAGTTGACCTCCGGCTGTAGCAACTATATTGTCTTACTCAAGCGGCGTTGCTGTCGTGTGTAAGCGTAGAGGGTTTGCGTTACTCGTCATCACTTTTTCGTTTGTTGTTTTTTTCTTGAATTTCAATCTGATTCTCGTCGTTGCTTGTTGTTAGCCTCGAAGTCTTCCGATCTCGTCATTAGCTTTGACGTTTTGCATTCTTCTTGCCATTTGTTCGTACCTCCTTTATGAGCTCATTACCAAAAATCACCTCATTGGGCTCAGGTTAAGTTTTATGATGATTGTGTCATTGCCTATGTGGCGTTTTTGCTTTGTTTTTAAAGTAAGTCAAAGGTTTAAATACATACGACCGTCAACCTCGTTTGTTCACGACAATGAGATGCACTGGCATTGGTCGAAAGAAAAAAGAAGCGCTCAATTCCTATGCATTTGGGGACTAATTTTACGCAGATTAAAAAAAAATTCATGCAGGTATCGTCCTCTAAGAATTTTGTACAAAGTAACGCCAACCCAGACATAACTTTTAGACGAAGACTGTTGAGGAAATGGATCTCGCATAGACCATAAAATTGAAATAGTTTTACCTCAGGTATCATGGCGAGATCTTCTTCGAAATCATCAGAAGCAGGATACAAACTCATCGTCTTCGAAGTTTTTAAAAATGAACCTCTTCGTAAATATCTACCAAATAAAGTGAACAAATTCTCTAGGACAACTATTTTACGCAATTATCTCTGAAAATTTGTGAATTTTGCAAAATTTGTTGAAAATTGACTGAAAAATTTGCATGGAAGGGAAACATCAAATTTACATATTTTATTAGCAATCTCTCCGATTTGCCATGCTTTTTTGCTGTCTGCGAGCGAATTCGATGCTTCACATATCGAAATTGCAGTTTCATTTGTTTTGATTTTATTTTTGCTCGCCGAAATAACTCCAGGAGGCCTCCCAAAAAGGACATTTGACAGCAGTTCTCGACTTCGTTTTTGATATGAAAATACGGATTGCTTCTGCATCGAACGCTAGAGTTCTAAATGAATGCCAAAATCAACTTTTCGCATGCGACTTTTTCATGAAATAAAAGCCGAATTACTGCCAAGAAAATGCAGCGACAACATAGATCAACCATCAAAAAAATCACACTTCCCGAATGAACAGTTCATTGGTCGAATATGATTCGGTGCACTTGTTGCAATGCCTTTTATCATTTTTTTTAAAAATTATTCCAGCGAGAAACATATTGCAATCTTTACAGCCTTTGCAATCTTTACAAGCACAATTCTTTATGGCACAGTGTTCGTAAGCTCTTATTTGGAAGTGTGAACATCTCATACAGAAATACTCACTGATGGCGTATGTTATTTGCTTGCATAGCTATTATTCATATAAGCCAGAAATTATCTCTGAAAATTTGTGAATCATAAAACTCCACTATTCTATCAATAATATTGCTCATCTAAAACTCGAAATCCATTAGTGAGCGTTTATTCATTAATGTAATGTTCTGCTCACTTAATAATAGATGATGCTTTCTAACCTTTTAAATGTTCATATGCTGATTAATCATTGGTTGAAATGTATCAGTTTTTTCCCCATTCTCAGCGGCAGCATTCAATACAACCATTTTGAATTGACCTATTTCCGGCTTTGATTTATATTCATCGGAAGAAAATCACATGCTTTTCCATATGGTTCAACTCAATTTGGAGGCTTATATTTGAAAAGCTATTCGCAGATGTTCAAAACAGCTGTAATACCACCCATCACTGACGACAATTTGCTAACTCATTTATACACAATGCGTATCTTGAACGTAAGTATGCTCAAAATTTTTAAACGGAGAACTAAAAGATGGAAAATGAGTGTCATCTTTATTGAAGTCATAGTGGTCGCATTCGAATACAGAAAATTGTAGGAGAATATTGAAATTTGATAATGAATAAAGCATATTTTATCAAGAAGCACAAAAATATGGCAATTTTTTGACTCCATGACTAAAAGAGAAATTCAGTTAGAATTCGCCAACTAAATGGCAATTCTTCTTATTGACTGCATCGAGTGTGAGATGATTGCAGCATAGTTGCTTGTGGATATTCAGCCGCAATCCAAATTCTCATAGTTTACACACAACAAATTTGATTTACGTTGTTACTAATTTTCATTTAAGAAAGCAATCTGTGTAAATGGAGCAAAACCACAGAGACATCTGAGTTCTAAACTTCTTTATGTGGATACTAGGTCGCTTTACGTTCGCATTTCTCTTCAACTTGCCGATCCATCCTCCCAATACAGGAGAGTTGCCCTCAAATTTTGGCATTCTCATAAGATGAATCTATAGCTGGATGGCAATGAGTTCTCAAAATAATTGAAGGTTCCAGAAATTCAAAAAATAAAATTAAAAGAAATAAATAAATAAGTTCTTCCCGGACAGTGTGAAAGCCGTCAACCAAGTAAAATAAATAAGCCGTCAACCAGGAGTCACTATTTACAGGTCGCTGACATAGTGTGCCCTCGATAGGTCAAATATAAAGTGATGATATAGAATACGCCAATGGCTAAAGTGACGCAATATTAAGGGCACCGGCCTATCGCTGATCAAATGCGAAAATGGCATCGATTGTGAAAAAAGCGGAAATGCGTTCGAAGAAATTGATTGAAGAGTGGACTTGCAAGCTTTATTGCTGTCGATGATTTAACTTGTGGACTTCATGTGAAAAGAAATCGATAAAATTTTAAAGAATTTCTGCATAAAAATTACAAACAATTACAAAAACGGATGAATAAATTTAGGCTGACTTTTGAAATGGCTGGCTTTTTTTTTGAGACCAACGTAGCATGTTGTGGCTACCTTTCCGTATCGAAGAGGGCGATTGCGATAGGAACCTCCACTGGTTTGCATCAAAGAGCAAAATTAACTACGAAGTAGCTAACTGAGAGAAAAACCTATAGAGACCACATTGTTTCGACGGGATTCGTTAGCCCAAGAATTACTTTGCTTGAAACGCGAATGAATGATTGTGTTGTTTGTACAATTAACAATTTCCATACAGAGAATGAAAATAAACGTAATTGTTCAATGCCACTTTCTTTCAATTTTTTTTCCCGAATGTTTTTCCTATAGAGAGGACGTCTTTATTAGTGAAACTTTTCCGATTTCTATTCTTTTAGCTGGCGATTAATTTTTGTTCATTCTCATTCCCTAACTTTCTAGAAAATCGATAGCATTTGTCCGCCCATTGCCTTACCCTATCATGAGTAATCCACATTAGTTACCCATCAAAAGTTTCATGGCGTTCGTTTGCAAACATAGTGCATTTCAAATTGTCTTACAACATTTATGCACCTTGGCATGGAAAAAACACTACTGTGGAGACTCTTCTTGGATCGCATTTATAGTCCACCTAAGGTCACAGAGATAATATTCCGGTTAGTTTTTGCCTACCTCACTCTATCCGTGAAAAGAGTTAGAATTGTGACTTACCATCATAACATATTCGACATATGCGTTTATGATTAACGACAGCTTTCGTGAAAAATGGTATACTTATATTTTGTAGGCCAAGCAATTTGCTGTCACCTGAAGAGGTTTCTCGCATGCCAATTCGTTCATCGCACAAACATTTAGGGCCAAGCTCGTTGAAAGTGTATCAGTTGGCTATCGCAATGAGTCAGTAAATTCAAACGCTTGAAGGCTTGCAGTTTTTATGGCTAAGCGTTGTCTTTGATTGTAGTTGATTGCCCAAGGATGCACACAACGATATGCGTGCATGAAACGAACAAACGAAGCACACATTTTGCTTGCTTGTGTCCGTTCAATTATCTCGTCTCTTTACGAGCGTCTCCATTGCGTTTCTCCCCATATCCCTTCTTAGACATATTCAGAAAGATCCATCTTTTTTTGCTTTCCACAAATCCAATCACTTATTTGACGGCATATGGGATGCTGTTTTATATTAAACTATTTTTTTATTGCTGAGTCGATTTTTTTGAGGATTTTCTTTAAAAGTTATTGTTTAGAAGCACATTTCAGAAGTTAGAGTTACATAACTTCTAGCGGATATCGCAAGACAGACCGTCTATGTCAAATTTATAAACGATATGTAAACTTGGGAAACACTTATCGGCACTTAAATATAAGCATAAAACTATCGGTCCAATAAGTCGATATGCACTTTGCATTTTCCGCATCCTGGAAGAAGCTAGCAAGGTATTTGCTTTTACATCCCGTTTAGCTGCGATCAATCATTTTCATCCGAGCAGGTAAGTATTTTACAAGTTGCCAACAAAGATACAAGAAACAATACCTTCATATTTTAACTATCTCCGACCGCTCATTCCAAACTTCTATAGAAGATTCGCTTCTCAATGGAGCGACCGATGAAAAAATGAAGGTAGGATGAGCGTATAATATATCGAAATATCAATTCATCTGGAGTTAATGGATCTACATGAAATGTGATATAAAAGATCATTCTGTGGTTTACATTGTACCTATCAAACTTTGCAATTTTAACTGCAGCGGCGGTATAGTTGAGGTTACCGATAAACACAGGCGCATACACGTTTAGCGATGGTACGATTATGATGCGCTTTACTAAAGGAAATTTGCTAAAACACAAGAAATCGAATATTTTACTATTCACGAGTACTAAGCGTACGTTTAGATTGTTCTTCCTGAAGCTGCGATCTCCCTTATGGTCCCGGAATTTTTCGCCGAAAGGAGCAATAAAAAGAGATGATGGATTAAAATCTATGAATGCATCACCGATAGTAACAAAATTCCTTCGCAGTTTCAAGTCGTTGGCAAGTTCAGATGATTCTACTCAGAAAGTGGTAGGGAAAAACTCGATCATTTCATTCTGTGAACCAAAAATAATTTCATACATCGACATTTCTTAGTCTGAAACTTGCGGAGATATTTAATTTTCATAGTACAATTTGCTCAAGCGTATGGCGATACCTTAAGCACACCTCGCATGTGTTCCTCTTGGGTTTTTTTCACGTATCGTGGCATTGCTCGTTTCTCTTTCTCAATTTATATACGAATGCCAGATATGTTGGTGTTTTTCGTGCCATTGTGTTCTGATTTCTGATTGCATTCATGAGCATATTTGTAAAAGGTGAACAGGTGTGAAAAATTCACCTGTGTAAAAACACACCTCAGCACAGTTTGTTCTATGGCTATTCAAGAGGTTCTCTTCACAAATAATCTGATCGCCATTAGAATTGATTGGGTAAATACAATAATGTCTAGTCGACTTCTTCAATAACGGAACAAACAAGAAAAAACATTTTATATTTTGCGTGAAAAAAATTTTATGCTGCTAAAAAACCCATTCCTTTCTATGTTCAGATCAAGGTATGTGAAAAAGGGTTCGTAATTTTTCATAACGTTTAATAAACAGCTTTTTCATTCATTTATTACTGCACTATTCTATTCATGCATTAACCCAACAAAGGCAACCAACCAAAGGTGTGATGAGAGCATTCATTTGGGGACATAGTGGGATTTCTTCATATATGCCCAAGAAAAACGAGTGAAAAGATAGCGACGTGGGTTGCTGGTTTTAACCCTCATTCATCGTTATGCAATTTGGAAAAATGTTCCCATGTCCTAAAAAGTTTCCAAGCTCTACTTCCCTTACCACATTCCCAATATAATTATTTTCAATTTTTTCAAGCAATTTTTATACGTTATATTTCGAGAGCCACATTTTATAGTGCAATAATGTTGAAAAATTATTGTGCCTCTCAATCATTTTCAACATTTTCATAGAGCATTCAGTCGAATATTTCGATCAAATGTTCTTATAGAGGATGTATATATTGTATAGGAAGCATTTGCACCAACTATGACCTCCTGGTTTTAATGCATCTCACGGTATGACTATAATATGAATAAGCAACTCTTAAAATATCTTGTAATATTTTCTCAAACAAAAAGTTTCACTTTCCCTGTGTTCCACGTCTACAAACCTTTAAAGGGACCTCTGCTGTCTCATCAAATTAGTTGTGCTGCACTGATACATTCAACTATTCGAAGATTAGCAACAAAAGTTTTGGCTTCTCAAATTGGAAGCTGTCATTAACGTAATCGTTCACCTTAACAATCTCAAATATTCTGAATTGTTGATTTAAATTCTAAAATAAGTTCTAACCATTTATCTGACTTGAGAAATTTGCTGTTTTCTGCATATATTTCGAAGGAAAAGTTATTTAAATAGAGCGAGAGAACGCTTATAAATAAATATAAAACGGAGGAAAAGGTCTAATATTGAGAAATGTGGGATATTAAAATCGACTGTTTATGGCTGAGGCATGAAAATGCCAACGAAAACTCGTTTGTTTCTCTAAAAAAGTTGTCTAATTATGATGATGCATGACCTGTTAACGGCAAACGAGCCTATCTTATGCAATGAGTTTTTAAGCTAAGATTATCAAAGATGTCATAGAAATTTACATACATCGATAGATATAGTCATCGCATTTGTTAAATGCTTTCTCATTCTTGATTGCAGGCTTTTTATTTATACTGACTGGTGAATAAACTTGCTTTTATATATTTACTTATACTATTAATGATTACTATATTAAATATTTACGTATGTTAATGGATCGTTTTATCTTTTTTAAATAAACATTGGAAGGTATACATACACATAACGTAGCAGTTGTACGAGTAGATTCAATTACGATTCACTCGATTCAATACGTGCATAAAAATTGAGCAATATTCGGGTCTGAGGTTATGAAAGGTCTTTGAAAAAGGATTATCGTCAACTTTTTTTTGGCACACTTTAAAATCGGAAGAGAGTTGATGTTGTCCCTGTTGAATGGAATAAATTGTCCCATTTGTTGTGAATGTTTCGTTGCAAGGAAACTATTCTCACAAAACATTGACGTTTTGCATCGATCAAATATTGATTTACGATTGCCTCTGAATAAATTTTCTTACAATTGCAATTGTATATGTATGTTTGCAATTGCAATTGTAAGGAAATTTACTGCAATAGGTTGCGATTGCTTTCTTAATTAAACCGGATTCATCCCGCATGAATATTCCAGCATTGTTACGTTTCTAATTAATAAGTATTGGTTTAATTGTCTGCCACATTTCTCTCATTTCTGCGATATTTGTTTGCGATATATAATTCACTTATGATTCATACCTGCAATTTAGAAAAATTTTGGCTGAGAGATTTCACTTTACGAGAAATTACTCCGAAGATGAATAAGAAGGAAGTGAAGATAAGAGAAAAGGAATTATTATATAAATATCTCCAAATTTTGAGTGGAACAAGCAGTTTGCTGGAAGTTTTTGAAGGAGAAAGAACTGAATTGAAAATTTCCTTTAAAAAATCATCAATTAAAGAATTCTTTTCTTCTTATAACTTTGAAGCTCTTTGATCTTGACGCAATCACATTCATCTATTCATGCAACATTCTCATCAGCATGAATGCCGATGGATTTGAACGATAAGTGAGGTGAATGCGGAGAGGGGAAAGGGCAAGTGTTGCGAGAATAATGCAGAGGAGCGCATATAACACTAAAACAGGGACGTGGTACCATAGATCTATTGCGAGCTTCGGCCAAAAGCTTAGCTAATTGTGCGTGAATTTCTACGATGTGATGGATGACATATGTTATACTATACGTAAAATGCCTGGAAATATGTAAGCCATAGGCGATGAAGCAATATTGGCATAAAGTGCAATTATTCGAGATTCTGTTCAATTTATCTTTGCCATTGTGAAGTAACCTGATTTCGGTTTCTTTTTCCTACGTCTATTTTCAAATCTAATTCCAGATGTTCCAAATGCAGCGCTCGACTATAGGTGAAGCGCCTTTGTTCTGCTTGCCTGAGTAGATAAGCTGAACATTGACGCCCTACCTGTCGTCTAGTGTTCTACACGCAGAAAAAAACCTTAATGTTGTTTGCGCAATGCTTTAATTGCAAAATTGTGGTGCTGTGATGTCTGGACGCTGATAAAGCAATAGGCTGGGCGCTGGCGCTGTCCTACATGAACGTTTTTTTGTTTCTCTCGCTTCTCCGTTGGGTTTGTTGCCGACTATTGTGTGGCGTAATGACGCACAAATATCGCTGAAGTTAAATGCGTTGGTTTTCGCGGAAAAAAAAGAAAAAAAAGAGAAAAAAAAAATGATAAAGCAATAGGCTGGGCGCTGGCGCTGTCCTACATGAACGTTTTTTTGTTTCTCTCGCTTCTCCGTTGGGTTTGTTGCCGACTATTGTGTGGCGTAATGACGCACAAATATCGCTGAAGTTAAATGCGTTGGTTTTCGCGGAAAAAAAAGAAAAAAAAGAGAAAAAAAAAAGAAAAAAACATAGGGAAACGTGCTTCTCGGACCCTCTGTCGATTCTGTGACAATGCAAGAAAAGAGAAACCTCGATGATTTTATTCGCTACTCGCCATCTTTCTTTGATCTTTTCAGTCACTTTTTTTTTTAAAATTTCACTACTTACGAAATTATGAGCTCTTCAAAAGCCAATAACTAGAAGCGCATCAGTGAGAAGTGTAAGTGAACCATGCGCATGGACTCAAAAAATTCCTCAGCAGTCAATCATCAGCAGGTAATTCGTTGCCAGTTGCGCACACTATTGTACATGAGATTTGCTCTAATAAGGCTTGGTCTTACATTTTTACGAATGTGATCATCGCAGATAATTCACAGCAATTTTATTGTATTTTTCTCTCAATGGCTATATACTACAGTTGTAAGAAGCATTTGCTAAATGCATATCCGATCAAAATATACCGCATAACTTGCGAGCAGAAGCTAATATTGATGTTTTAAGCCTTCATGAATTTGCATTCGCAAAGACAAATATGGTAATATCGTTGCCGTGGACATTTATATATGCATATGCTTACCCAACTATTCCAAATATAGAGCAATGGAAGTTAAATCTACATAATGGAATTTGCACCCACCAACTAATATTTTGTTTTATTTTGTTTTTATTTGTTTCATTTAATTACAAATGTTACTTAAATATTTAATGTTTCTGAACATTTTTTAAAAGTTGTTACAAACTGCACTAAAAGTGACATAGGTCATAAATGGGATTTTTGCAATCTTTTGCAATTTTGCAAAATCTTGCAGAATTTGCAACCATAAATCTTGCAAAAGTATCATTACTTCTGAATAATATTCATTATTCGAATTTATATCGTGGTTTTCATTTAAATTAAGCAATAGTCAGTGTATTTCCTGTGTATATGCTCTGTGAGTAGAGCACAACGAAAGCACATTGATTTGCTGAATCAGCTTATGTTGTGCATTTATGCATATACACTCGATACGATTGCCATAACCTATAGTTGATATGAAACGCTACTGAACACAACCACATCACCCATCAACACTTTTTTTATAAATGCAATACCGGCTATGTCTTAATATTCATGAACGTATGAAGCGCGTATGTAAATTCCGTTGAAATTTAACCCCATATCACTTTATCAAAGGAGTGGGAAGTGCTTTTTTTGATAATCTGCTTCTATCGGAAGAAAGCACGATGTTATTGCCCTAAAAGATGCCACGTTCACTTTTTTTCATTCCCCCGATCCCCCATGCCCCATCCTACTTCGATCATGCAAAGGGAGAAAATTTTTGGGAGTGGCAATAGTATCGATAGAGAAAAAGAATAGTTCGAAATTTTGCTTCAGTTAGGCAGATTTATTGTGAAAATTTATAAACGACTGATTTCTAAGGCGAGGAATGCAGTACAGAGATTGCGCTCAATCTATAGTCGTGATCTGAAAGTTACTGACAAGAACTTTTGCGAACATATCGCACTTTTTTTTGCTATTTCTTCGGAGTATGTTGTGCCATTAATAAAATCCGATCGTTAATGAAATCTTACAGATTGAATCACCTCTATGATAATTTCTTTATTTTGTTCGTAATTTTTTTTTAAAGGATGAATGAGTCATATGGAAGAGTTAATTTTCAATGTGCAGGATGTTTGATTGTTTTTCTTCATAGTCAAACCGATGACCACAAATAATGGTTCATTTCGTAATTCTCCTTCAATGGGATCGTTATTTGTGTATGAAGTGGATGACTGCTGCGATGAATCATTCGGAAAGGAAACGTTAAGGAGCAGCATCTGGCCCAATGTCCTCTCTAACTGTGTGAATCAGACGTTCGTGCACACACACACACACACCCACACCCGTTGGCCACAACTAATGCGTCTCAACGCAAACGTGCATTGTCGCCACACTCAAGTCAAAACACCGACGTGAATAATCTAAAATGCGTTTGCTTGCCCAACGATCGATAGAGACGGCGTTCCGCTCCACTCTCTCAGCACTCATCAACGGACAGCCTCTACCATCGTACCAGCTACCCACTTCGTAAATCATTGCGTCTGCTGTTATCGATTCCATCCACTGTCACCATTAAGGTATATAATTGTAGGTATCTGTCTGTAATTATAAATTAACCATTTGTCATAGTTAACGTATTTATAAACAGTTATTATTTAGAAGTTGCTTTAATATATGAGTTGAATGGTATCATAGGCCAAGTTAGTATAAAGTCATGTTTTTGATGTTTGAAACACGTATAATTAAAGAAATCCCCATGAAAATGAGCTAAAACGATTCGGATAACCGGCTAAAGAGGAGGTTTTAATAAGAAACTGTAGAATTCGTACTAGAAGAACCTTTCAAGAGGGATCTAAAAAATCAATTTCTTTTTTCTTTTCAAAAATTGAATAAAGGAATTGCAGTTACTTAATTGAAACTTCTTTATTAATGTAGTTGGCTGCATTTTCATTTAATGCTCATCCATCGGCTAACTCACTTGGCCACCTTCTTAAACTAGCTAATAAAGAGAGAAATTGGCTAACTGTCGATTGAGAGGAAATGGAATGAAAGCGATAAATTTAGAGAAGGGATTGCCAGAGGAGGGAGAGAGAGGTTTATGAGAGCGGAAAGGGTTTGGAGGGCTAGGAAAGGGGGAGATTCTTATTGATCATTCCCGATAGAGTTTCAATTTTGATTTGCTTTATTTTTCTACTGTCAATGATATCTTTTTTCTTCTTTTTTAGATAGGCAGTTTATCAGTCTCCATTTAAAGTTCATTAATGAATTGATACAATATATGATCACGTCGAATGACAGAAAAAGTGATAAGAAAATCTTCCAATTTTAAAAATTTTCCTTCTAAAAGGGCATTGAAGAGGAACGCCTTGTCCGTGTCTGCGTGTATATGTCTATCTGTCTGGCATTTTCAACACGATAACCACTGAAATTAAAATTACATAAATTCACTGAGATGATGCATACATATGTATGTATTCTTTACTGATCGGATTTCCATCTTAGGCCGGCTAGGTTATAAACAAGCGGAGAAGCAAACAAGAAGGTCTGGCATGATATGCTTCCGTTCGGTCTCACAATTTACCAACAAAATGTAAAATATTGAGCATAAGTACTTCTTATGCTGAATAAATCCTTTATATTTAACTATTCAATCATTCACAGAAATCCTGCACTAAAGATTTCTTTTTCATTTGATCGATCATTTATATTTAACTATTCAAGATTCATTTCATTTGATTCATTTGAGCGAAATACATACAAATTTCTTTCCGCCTGTTAAATGCGTGCAACTTCCTGCAACTTCCATGAAGATCGGTGGGTCAATATGAGGCCACCTTGACACAGGCGATTATCCCATGATGCATATTATTTATGCTTACCGAATGTCGTGACTTTTTCTTCAGTTGTTTTCGGGAGGAAATTCAGACACTCAAACACACGTGCTCTCATAACGTAGCTTTGGAAAGAAAAAATTGCAAAAGCGCGTAAAAACTAATCTTTTATTGAAAAGGTAATTTATGAAACTGTTTGCTAAAAAGAGGATCGCCAAAGAAACAATTAAGGGTCATATTTTCCTTTCAGGCATCGAAATTTTCATGCGCTATGAGCACTTAGGCTGTTGAATATGGCAGTTATAATGTAGTGAGTGCCTTTCATAAGTGTATTAATTTTCAATCCATTTTGCACATTAATGTTCGTGATGTTTCTATGATGTTGTTGCAGTTAAGGGTGTTACGTTACTTGTATATATGTGAACGTATACGCTTTTCCTCATACACAGTTTGATAGTTGCTCGGCACTGGAATTTCTTCTGTCCCATATTCCTCCTCTGTCGTTGCTATAGGTAGTACTCCTTCCGAGTTATGTTGTGCGAGCTTTTTTCGATGATGTTTCTTCAGTTAATTGCAACCGCGATGTATTCAACCTTTACTTATTGCTGATTGCAACACATCGTTTACTAGTTTATCTTCCTTCATTTGATAGGAATACAAATCTCAACTGACAGTATTTACGCATTATTTAGATTATTCGGAAAACATTATTGATGTAGAACCCTATCCCAATGATTTTTTAATGAAAAAATAATTAACACATAACACAACGAATTCGATTTTTACGAGCGTTATATTTTCATAAATAGAGTCATCAGCAATGATTCCTTAGTTTCGCCTTTTAAATATGCTTATATGCATATCGGAAGTAGGATTCCTTTAGCCAAGAAGATGAGATTTTGAGTATATCAAAATAATTTCTTTTAACGAAGCGAAAATATCGAATGTAATTGAGTGATTTAATCGACATTTCCACTTTTCTATTTCTTTTTCCATTCAAAAATAATCTAGAAATTAGGTGTGGAATATTGATGTGCCCTATAAGGTAGAGTGATAACTTATAGACGATTATTGATCATTTGATTTCTTAGTGATCAAGCAATAGAAATCCGTTCAATGAAATCATCAATCGATTGTGATCCTTCATACTCGGCCACCAACAATAATTGCAGCTGGCGGGGCGATGTGCTTTTTTTTTGCATTTGCATTTGCATTTGCATCTGCATTCGCTTTCCCTTCTTCGCCATCGTCGAACTGTTTTCATTAAAGCAAAGTGTTTCTTTTGTTATTACTACCTTTGAGGACGCTTATCGGTCGGTTCTTTTTCGTTTTTCTCTTCAATAAAAATCGATTCCATATTGAAATGTGTGCCACGAAAATGAATTTAGAGAATTTATTTAGCCTAAAGTATTGCATGATGTGGTTTAGAAGTCTCTCCATTATGCAGAAACGTGATCAATGACTATGGCTTGGATGGTTAGGATACGATCAATGACGGAGGTGGCGTTTACGGTTGAAATTAGTAGTTTTCAACGATGTTTTCTTGAATTCAGTTGGTATTATTCGTACGTACTATCAGCGATGGTTTTGATGGCTTGCCAACTTCAAAAAGAAAAGATCTTAGTAGCCCAAAGGGTCCCTCTCTAATAAACGTCATCTTGAAGCCATCCGCATCGCGATCGTCCATTTATCCACAAAGTGAATCTTAGACTAATTGTTATATCAAGTTATGTCAATATGGAATGCATTTATAGATATTATATGTGCGGAACGTGGGTAAATAAGTTCGTTGCATTTTCTGCATGAAATCGATCATTTCTCTAACCACACAAATTTCGATCTACATCTCTTCTACCCTATAATAATAGTCATAGTGTTTTATTAAATTCACGTCCGTCTACTTAATTATATGCAAAAATGCGTCGAACTATGCAACATTGTTTATTGCGAAAATATTTGAAGTATTTGCTATGAAGCGAGCACCATTCGATGAATTTTTTTGAGTACCTAAACGATAGTGTTCAACAGATATAAAGCATCTATATTAGGGATTTGCTGCTATACAATATAGTTCGCTAGCCTGATCTTTATGATTATGAATTCACTTACAATCACTCACCTAGTGGGAAATATTCAGCTTTAATAGCCTGAAATGTATTTTAAAGTTGCCGCCATACCGTAGTTATCGACTTGTCTCACTTAGCAGCTCTTTAACATGACAATATGCAATGAAACTGTCGCATTGATGGCTTGCGTTGGGCTATCTTTCGATTCGTAGGAAGATGCTTTGATTTGTACTATTTTTGAAATTTTCGTTAGTTGAATTGTGTGTTATCTTTCTTAATTCTAACAGATTAACGTGTTATCTATCTAAGTAATCGTTGAATGCAACTATCAATCGATTGTAATATTCGTCTCATCGTTGATTGCTTACCATCCTACATTTAGTGTCCTATGTTAATGAGGTTAGGATGTGTATGTGTGTGTGTGTGTGTGTGTTATGCGAACGTGAGCATTGTATAAACATTTCTTTTTTTATTCACTTCGATTCCACTTTTTTTTTCGCCCCAACGCGATTAAATTACGATCGTTCTAATGCATAGATTTCTATTTCGTAACTTTTGTGGCAGTGGTGGAATACCCATTTAGAAGGTCTTTTCTTTGAAATTAAATATGCAAGTTTCCATCAAATCCATTGCACTTTGCATCTTTGCAATTCCATTTTCCACTCCTTCTTTTATGGTTTCATAACTAGAAATTTTGATTATTTATTTCAACTTTCATAGAAATCATTTATCACTATGAGATCTGATCCTTAGAGGTGGGGCATGATCGTGGACAGAGTTATGATGAGGATTGGATTTCATTTTCGTATTTTTCAAGGATACTTTTCGTATAATTTGTATCCTATAAGATTCAAATTGCATAATAGAAGTTTTTATGCTCCCTCAATTTTCTGTGTTTTTTTTTTTTTTAAATCGATTATATAGCGTCATCTTATCGCGAGTAGCAATCATTGCAAACGTTCACGGTCAACTTTTAGAGAGGACGTTCAGGCGGCATCGATTAGCGTTATGTCTGGCTGGGCTGCTTATATCACCAACTTACTCGCCTCAAGCAGTGGAATCCGTCGTGCTGCTATTGTCGGCTATCCTGATGGATCCGTTTGGGCAAGGTCGGAAGGTGACAATGAATTCAAAGTATGTGATACTATTCGTTGTGCTATTAGTATCGGATTCTGCGCTGTTGTTTCTCATGATATTCGACTGATTCAAGAGAAAATATTTTCGTGGAAGTCTCTTTAAATCGTTACAAATTAACTTAATGTTGGCACTTAGTACATAGATGTCTAGTACAGCATCCATAGTTGACGCCGATTATAGCGTCGTGAGACATCATATGCTAGAAATAAGGAGGTGATAGTTTCAAGCGGGACCCTTTTTCTTCGATATCTTATGTACCCTCCCCCCTCCTCCTTCCCCTTCCTCGCAAAAAAAAGAAAAAAGCAGAATTGATTGAACCTTATTGCTTGCTACTAAAGTTTCTATCTAGGCACTTTAATTTCGCAAATTAATGGGAAGAAGTAATGTTTTGAAGATGGCTTCAAAGAAAATAACGCATCAACGAAAAAATTAACTCATTGAAATGTGGTATCTGCATCGACGTGAACGTACATGTTGATACTCATCTCGCAGTTTGATTTATCTGTTGATCAGCAATGATGCAATTTTTAGGCAACTGATGCGGAGTTGAAAAAATTCGTTGGCCTTTTTGGCAATATCTCCGAAGTACCATCGACAGGATGTGATCTGGAAGGTAGATGCCTCATATTATTCTTTTTATTCTGCTATTTAATTAATGCCTGTTTTTGCTGGAATTATTTTTTGCTGACATAGGATCTCGCGCTTACTGTTTTTGATTTAGGCAGTAGATATTTAAATCAATTTATAAGTGATGAGAAGCGAAACGGCCATATAAAACAGCGACGATATTCGGTTTGCAGCCTATCGTTCATTGAACGGAGAAAAGTTTTGGATAAATATCTGCGCACTATTGAGCATAAAACAGGAAATATTTTTACCTATATCTGAGCATAAATGGGTTGCTACCGTCTCCTCGATATAAATACCATCTCACTATAAACGAAGGTTTTTTTAAACCAAAGGTCAGAAGTTATAGAACGTTTAAATATGAGCGTACACGAATTAAACTAATGGAGAAACGATTGTAGCAGGTGAATAGCATAATTGAGAAGGAATGGGAGGATGAAGTACATGAGAAGGCATTGCAGACTAGTGTAGGTATGGAGGACTAAAATGATGGCGTGAAGAAACTATAGCAGTTTCTTTGTTCATTCATCTGTATGACGGCAAATAACGCCAACTCCAATTCAACCTGTCCTTGCCTCATCCCCTCGCTCCTTCCTCCTTTCATTTCCTTCTCCGCAATGCTCAGTCGATGCTCACAGTTTTAACATTCTGATGGTAACTGTATGTGACGGGAGCAAATAGTAAAAGAAATGACTGCATGTTTGCCTTGAAAATTTTAGAGAAATAACAAGGAAAGAAGAATCATTCATAGACGAACTTTACTATGTCCTCGGGCTGTAGCCTCAATAAATCGAATAGTAAAAGTTGTTCCTGATAAAGGTATGCTTTTAGGTTAGATCAGCGTTGTAAAAAATGAATTTATGCGGGAACACATTTTCAGAAGATAGAGGAGAGTGGGAAAATTCGAAAATCATTTACAGTTGAGTTTTCGACAGGACTTTTCAAAAGTGTATAAAAACTTTTCAATTTTATGGCGCTATTTTTGAAGCAAGAAGAAAAGATGGATTATCAACGACGCCAGGACCTTTCATAAACTAAGACAAGCTCTCCGTACTCATTTTCCGAAGGACCTCCTTTCATTCCAGTATCACTTCTAATATTTGTGTCTTTGGATACTTCTATTATTGAAATAAAACTTAATCAAAAATGTGTATATCTTTTGGAACGTTAAGCGCTCGCTTTTTGTTATTTAATAGTTTTCTTTTTCAGGCATTCACTATATTGTGCCACGAACAGAAGAGAACCTTATTTTTGGCAAAAGGGACAAAACGGGCCTATTCGCTGCCAAAACAAAGAGTGGTCAGTGGTCACTTCTTGACGTTTTTTGCCAGTTTATTTATGAACAGAATATAAGATTAATTGGAGCTGACAAAGAGAAGCGCTTCATTGATTCACTGTCATCATTCATCATGGGGAGCCGAAGCAATTTTGTTAACAAATCATGCGGGATTTTGCCATAAGAACGTTGATATTCTGAAGTGTTCAGCGCGATGACATCATTTACAGTTGATTTTGATTTTTTTTTCTAATAGTTCTGTTCTTTTGTTTGATTAGCACGAATCTTTATACTTTCAACGAGTCTGTTCATCGCTTCCCATGACGGACGCAGGAAAATGATCCGATATTGGACTATATCAGATGCATCATTTTTGTCTTCAATGATCGTTTTTTCTTTCCTTTATTTGAAATGATGATGCGGTGTTTGAGATGCGATAAGAATTTTTTGAACATGATGCTTGGGGAAAGCATCGAAAAGTTCAGATGGAAGGAAGGGGGAGGCCATCTAAACTGAAAGCCAAGAAGTTTCACTCCCTTTGGTTTCTAGAGAGGTCGAGAAAGGAATTTATCAGCAAGTCAAACAATCCTTTGCAAACCTGATGCCTGCGATCATAGAGATGAACGGACGGGAAACTTAACGTTTGAAAATGAAGTAGACGGCTGTCATCACTACTGTTCCTTTGGCCCATTTACATACTCTTGTCGCTGGCGCACGTGGTAACGTTCAGAGGAACAAATAAGTAATAACTACAATTATGATTTCCCTTTCATGTTTTTTAGGTGGAGCTCGTCCACGTTCAGATATGTTTCTTCTATGCGATGCCATGCGTTGATTTTTGTGTTTGGAACCGTGTTTTCGAATAACTGGTAGAGTATGGGAACTTGAGCCAAGGTGACGCTCAAGGAATAAAGGGTTTGGTCGGTTTGAGGAAGTCCTCTTTCTCCGAAGGTCTTCGTAAGGCTAAATTTTAGGATGTAATTCTTGAGCTCATCTGCTGAGCCATATTCTGATCTAGGCATCATACGACTCGATTTATCTTGGTCGTTAGGTCTTCATTAAGCTTGTGCGGTTCAGTGAGTAGTTGCTGGTCATTTAGGCGACGTCATATCTGCGCGAATATATATTTGTGCTCATTTTTCGGTAATTTCAACTCTCCGACAAAAATGGTCCGACTTACTTTGAGTTATTCAAACTTAAAATCAGTGCAGTTTAGAAGCCAAGTGTATCTCTGATTGCCCGGGGGAAAGAGAAGGAAAGGAAGCAACTGTTCGTTGTCTTTAAATCTATTGAGAACAGCCGTTCATTATTTCTGCTTACCACCAGTCTACGAATCCAGATATCTCCGTTTCAGCGCTCCATAAATCAACATCTAAGTTCTAAGTTAATGCTGTTCAATAAGCATCGGCCACATTAGTGGCATTTATACTTCTTGTGGAATACGCCGCTTCCGGCTGCTTATATTTCGAGCACCCTAAAGAGTTGAGGCATTGTGCGTGATTGACGTTTTTTTTTTGCAAGGTTTTCGTTTATTTTGGCCTTGGCCGTATTGCGATGACGTCATGTCTGTGCACATGCATGTCTGAGTGAGTTCTGCTTCCGTAGGTGTGGAATTTGGTAGCTACAGCGTACGTCTTGGAATGCACTCTCATGAAGCAATTGCATATTCGATTATATTCTTTATGGGATATTGACACTTAGAAGTACCATAAATCGAGAATAGTTTTTTCCTTTGAAGACTCATATAAATATATGAGGCAATACCTCAATTCATTATCCATCGAAAATCGCTATGTTCGGTTGCTAGAATGATGAAATTGCAAAATGCACATGTCGCGCAAGCAAGATTAGAGCACCCGTGGCACATATTTGTAAAGCACGCTCGGTTTAAGAGATTTATTCTCTTTGTGTAATAGTTCAACATTTTTTGACGGTTGTTATGTTTCCACAGGATATTCTCTATGGAAATCATCCGAAAGGGTTTCGCATATTCCTTTCTTCTTAGAGAACTTTATGGGATAATATCATGGGATGCAAGCCTTAAGCTCATTCGTTTATAGTATTTTGGCCTTATTGGTTAAAATCATTGCGAGCTTTTCCAGGATATTTGGGGGGGGGGGGGGGGAAGAGGGCAAGGAGGCGACTACCGTAGAGCATCAGTGGTAAAAGACAGCCGCTGAAGTGATTATCTTCATCTTACTTCTGATCACTCCTTTCTTGGCTCCTTATTTTAAATGCAAGTAAATGTCGGCTATTTCTTTTTATTCTGATTGTCATAAGTCAGCAATACTTTTGAAGTAGTTGTGATACATATCGAAATTCCTGTAAACGACTAAGGTATTCAACAACGGAGTCGTCCATCACTCACATATAAGCGAACCTCACTGTCACACAATCGCTGCCATGTCATTGGGGTCAACTGTGTTAGTTGTCAGCAAGCGGCTGCCCAACAATCGAATTGAGTCATTCGCGGTCCCACCTTCGCCGATTATTGATTGCATCGCTCAGCGGTCCACCTCCCCAGTGAGAACATATACGTCGCCAGTCTGCACCACGAAAAGGCGATCTGAACCTGTGCATCAAGTCGTCGGCCAATAAACCACAGTTGTATTCAATTTTGCGGTTGGTTATGTCACCCCGCAATCTAGGTGTAATAATTGCAGCAAGTTAAGGAATCCCCTTGCTATCATCGTCATAACACGGGTTCACATGGTTCAGTGCATAAGTTTCCTGAGCTCTTGAGAGGATTCATTTGGGTAGTAGTCCAACTCACCGTTGAACATGCAACACATTTGGTATATTCCAGGCCATATTTTGACTGCAAATAAACGGAAGTCTGTCACATTATCATTCGAGGACGTACAGTTTCAGGAAGTCGTGTAATTTAGAGGGCAGATTATAACGCTTATTCATCTTTTGGAGTGAATCATGGAGTGTTGTACTCTGGAAGGGTCGATGTTTTTCCCATAATAGAATGGTATTGCCACGACAGTGAACTATAAGCTGTCCCCGGATTTTTGTGCATATTTGGAGGAAGTAGTGAGAGACGGAGTTTTGCAGATGACATCCGAACTTATTGCTTCCAGAGTCATGGTTCAAATGGTTGGGACTTCATACTAGTCAAGCACTTTTTTCATTTATTGAGGCCATCCTATTTGACGTGCTTGGGGAAATTAAATCATGAAATATGCGTTGAAATGGTGGCGCTAAGAAAGCTATGTTGGATAACTACGTTTGAATATTTTATTTGAAGGATTTGCATAGCTCTTGATATCGATGAAAGATTAGAGGGAATTGGTGTGATATCTCCCACGTTGACGGGTAGAGGCGGAAGATAGGGAGGTGGGTTGGTGATGTTTCATGATTTGGTGCGTAGATTCCTCCATTCTGTGAGATCTGCTTTTCGAGTCGAGGGGAAGTTTGGATAAGTCGAGGTAAAATTACGTGCAACAAAGCATAAGAACTTTGTCGCCGCACGGAGGAGAAGGTGTTTTCGACCTCAAATATGGCAGCGATGTGTTCCTGCCAACCTTCGAAACGATAGAAATATTTGTTGTGCAAATATCTAGCAGATATGCTTTGATCCGATCACAAACACCAATCTTTTATGTACAATCTATGAGTGGGTATACTAATTGAGTAATAAAATTTCAGCGGTGCTGATTGCGTGCTTTGAGGGCGAGAATGCTGCTGGCGCGGAAGCACGTGTGGCGGTTGAGAAACTAGCACAGTACCTTTGCGATAGCGGGTACTAAGTCTCGAACGAGACACAACACCAGTGGGCACGTATCTCGGTGATCGAATTGACCACCGAATATTGCGTTGGTCCTCTTTTTTTGTACCTTGGTGCGTGTGTTTTGTTTTTGGGTTCATTTACGTGTCTTCATCCCATCATCGCCGGATTTCATCATGACCCTGTGGTGTATTCAAAAGGTGTTCTCTGTAACACGATATAGTTGGCTGGAGGTGTTATTCGGGTTTCGTTTTGCCTTGTTCTAATTTAGGTTCGCGAGAAACTGGATAAACCTGTCGTGAGGATAGACCATTTTGGGTGAAGAAACAAGATGCAGATGAACATGCTTTTATAGGTTCAAATTCAATTTTGCGACGGCGAACATCACTGCTGCGTTATGGAACGCCTATTTGCAGCATGTGCTGTCCGTTGTACGTATTTGTCTTCCGCTTTGCTCGCTATTTTGTCGTTATTTTCCAGCGGATTCTTTTTGCCGGTTCATCTTCGAAAGTAGCTACTTTGCTTAAGCCTCTCAGCAGGTCGATGCTTATTTTCACGTCACTGAATCTTCTTTTGTCCTTCGCAATTCTACTTCTACAGATTTTTTGACTATTTTCTTCGATGATATTTTCGTTTCATTCCCTTCCACATCTTCAAATATTTCACTTTATTCTGCCCATTCTTAATGTTTTTGCAATCATTCCGGTTTGTGTGTCGCTTGTCCGTCCCTCGACTTCTGTTTGCGTTCTTTTTAATGTTTTTTGCCAAATTTGGGTTTTTATCTTGCTCTCTTTTATTTACGTGTTCATATTTGAGTGGTTGAGTTGCATCAACACATTTCTTGATATTGTGAAATCAAATGGGATTTAATCCTATATTGCAATTTCTCGAAAGGGAAGTTTTGCGGACAAGTTTCATCTCTTGTTTGGTGCGAATGAGTTGGAGGAATTGCAACCCGGGGAAATGTTGACAAATGACCGATCATATGAGTGATGACTTCATCTTCATGATTTTAAATTCGTTGCATGTTTTAATTTGTTCCTATTTATGCGATTTGTTTTATTATGTTCCCATTCCCAGAAAATGCACATTATCGTCGTTCTCGTTTGCAGTATTGTTGCCCGCAATTCGATGCGTCTTTTTACCTCTTGGTAGTGATCGCATCGTTTAATGGCTGGGCACTTTGTGCACCACTTTTTTGAAGCCATTGGTCCATTGTAGTAATGCTTCTTTGTCGATTTATTTTAATAAGTTTTTTACTTCGTGAGTGACATTTAAATTGTCTGTTTGAATGTTGCGAATAAAAAGAGGAAAACAAAGGGCGTTTTATATCTTTTGCTAAGAAAGAACGATTTACCGACATGTGGGAGGACGCGCAAATAAGGGTAGCTAGTTGTTCTTCATTCCGATCATTCATGGTGGACCACCTTTGAGAGAGCATTTGCCTGAATTTAAATTGTCTGTTTGAATGTTGCGAATAAAAAGAGGAAAACAAAGGGCGTTTTATATCTTTTGCTAAGAAAGAACGATTTACCGACATGTGGGAGGACGCGCAAATAAGGGTAGCTAGTTGTTCTTCATTCCGATCATTCATGGTGGACCACCTTTGAGAGAGCATTTGCCTGACGTCAGGCATAAGTTGCTTTAGGCGTTGGGGGAATGGATACGGTATCAGCGGAAAATCGCCGTCTTCGAACACACTATCACTGTTGTTCTCACGGAACGCACTCTTCATTTACGCAGGAATATAGGAACTATGCCAGCAACAGGCACAGATTACAGGAAGCTATACGTGTCACAGTTTTCTACATCCTTTGCCTAACCAACTAAGAAAAAAATCGGACCGAAAAATATCCATCTGGAGCGGAGATATTAATTGGGAGAAGTAAGGAGCGCGTGCGACGGTGCGCACGCGGCTCACGCGCGCGAGCGTACCCTCACGCACGCATCACGCATCCGCCCAGGTCACCCGGAGCCAGTTTTTTCTTCGTCTCGTATTGGCTCCCGGGCAACAAACGTACATAGTTCGAGGGGTCTCAGTAAGATAATGAGAACTTAAAAGACCGTTTCTATCGATATCAAAGAGCGGCCGAGAACAAGAACCCCAAAAATTGCAAAAATCGAGATTTCAGAAATTCTGGCCGGTCGATTCGGTTCGCAACCTTTGTTCCGAAATATAATGAGTTATATATCATTTTGTAGAACTTTTAAAGCTGTGGTTCAGGAGGCAAAGCGCAACCGCATATGCCTGACGACTGCCGAGAAAAAAATTCGCAAATATCAATTATAGCACATTTGCATGGAAATATAACATCCGCGCAGGTGCAATTTCTTTTTTTTTTAAATAGGACAGCAAGCGACGCATATGATCCTGATCAGCTCATCGCGATCTATCGCTTGATACCAAAATCAGCGAATTCGGAGAGAAAAATATTTTTTCAAAATTTCGCTGTATTACCCCCTTACGAGTGAAAAATTGCGATTTTTGGGATTTCTTTTTTCGGCTCCTGTTTGTTCCAGACTTGCAGCCCATGTACGTTCGAGAGCTCTCACTGAGTAGACGACGAATCAAAAGACGGTTTAGCAATACATGAAATACCGGGCGAGAACGAGGAACCCCAAAATTGCAGAAACCGAGATTTGAGAAACTCTGGCCGATCTATTCGGTTTCCAACTTTTCTGACGAAATATAATAAACTATGTATCGTTTGACAGAGCTTTGTAGGCTGTGGTAAAAGAACCAGATCATGGAGTTAACCGTTGACGAGGAAAAAGTTCCGCAGTCTCCAATACAGTATATTTCTATAGAAAATTCAGAAAACTTAATTTTTTAGCTGAAGAAACCTTGAAAAAAAGGAATCTAGAAAATGAGCGTTAATTAAGAATGATGTAGAAAAACGAATAAAGATAAAAAAATCCAGGAAGAAAGGACAATTAAAACATATGTTGATCGCAGGAAGAAGTGACGATACGAACCTATTAACTGTATATTTTCTTATTTCAGTACTAAAATTAAGGCCCTCTAAATTTTTACAAAATGCTCATTGAGTAATGTCCTGCCGCTTATATTTATGCTCAATGATTTCAATTTATGAACACAAAAAATCTCATCTGCAGCACCGTTAGCGTTACACTCCAACTCCCCTATGGAGTGGCCGTCTCCGACGGGACAGGAAATTTGCAAACGAAGTCAGGTGGAACTCATGGAGGATATTCTCATTTAAAATCACTAGTAACAGGTTTCACATAAAAGCCACCACTGAACTCTGCAAATTCTCAAGCAACAGTCTGCTAGATCGATTACTGACGGGAGATTTGCTCTTTATGGAATTCCTGCGCTACCGTCAACGTTGTCCTCAATTTCTCACGAGTATCCGAGTAGGGTTAGCATCGACTGCAGATTATATCCACCGAAAGTCAAGATTAAACTTCCAGTAGTTCGCGAATTCGTAACACGCATATTCACAGGTAAAACATTCCTGTATAGTGTTTTCGTAAAGATCTCTCGAATTCACAATGCAACAAAGCCTCACTAACACATTTTCCAAGAATGAATAGATTCAATTTTAATTGCATACAGATGAGTCGCAACAAGACGTTGCAAACATTCCGAATTATGCAAAGTAATGAAACAATCAAGCATAGTGCGAACAGGATTCGAGTAATGAAAGTTACCTAGCGTGGGGAAATATGCGCCAAATCTTTTACACCGAACGCAAAGAACTTGCAGGGTATACCTTTGAAGATTACGCTAATTTTTCAATTTTCCTTGATAAAATATGTCGTTTAACGTCCCAATGACTAGCTTATTTAATCGTCCAAAACGTCACAGATTCGGAGAAGCCTTTTTCTTGCAATCATAGCTTATAACTAACGATCATAAACCAAAACACAGCATAAGTACAGAATGAAATAAAAACAGCAAAAATTGAATCCTCATTGGGGCTCTCTTATCGTCAGCGATATTTAAGATGCATGCAGACTTGAATGCTACTAGCTTTACCTCATCAGGGATTTTCTATTGCTTTTCGAAGCATAACAACATCCACAAACGATGGAGACGTCGACGGCCGGCGACCTCGCGACATATAACATTGCTGAATCTCCACTAAATGATCCAAGAATTGTTATGGTCTATCTGTCGACTACATCGAATAAACCTATAAACTGGCTTGAGACCAACGGGCGGATATAGAAGAGTGCAAATGTTTCAGCATAGACTCGAAAACGATGGGAAAAAGATTTAAAAGGCATCGAAACATATGAATATAAAATCTCACATCGATATCTCGATAGATATTCTTAAGAACCTAGCATTTCTCCATTCGCTTTAATCGATTTATGACAGCTCATCGATGAAAAGAAAAAGAGCAAATGAAAGGGAAAAGAGGTGCGCGGCAGAAGAGAATCCTCCAAATGAAATGTCGCAAAAGCTTTATATTTTATCGCTTTATAAACCACGAAACCATACGTATGAATGTAGTCGATGGGAAAAGATCAAAAATAACGCCCATATGAAAATCGCAGCATTAAACTAATTACGGCGGAGAAAAAACCTCTAATCCAGTTCTGAAATCCATAATCGGAATCGGAAAATAGCCTGAATTCCGGAAGCGAAATAATGGGGAATTTATAACGACGGGAGAAGGCGTGCACTGAAGTAATGGACGATTAAAAGCTTCAACGATGCTTTACGCGCTGCAAAATATACCCGCTATTTGTTGTAAACTATCTGGATCACCCCGAAATTTTGTAGCATTTAATTGTTTCATCGAGAAGTTATAAAACTTGAAAAGTTGGCGCCACATTAGCTATCAACAACGATAGTGTAAATAACCGGGCATAAAAGAAGAGTGCAGTCGAGTCGCAGATCATAAGAAAAAAAGCACACAATTATATAAGAACATTGATTGTAAATTAACAGTCGAGGAAGTTCGCAGCCATAAGAAGTTCGAGTGCCACTTCAGGAGTTATCACAAACTCGGGAATCTCAGTCGAACTATTTGTATAGCGCACTTTATAAGCAAAATATTGGCATACTTTCTGTAGAACATGTGATCTGCAAATGAAATTGTGCAACTTTTTAACCGGTTTTAATTAATGAAACAGTAAGTTTTATTTATTTGCTTAACTATCCACCAAAAAGATGTGGCAAATAAATATTGATTTGTGTGAGTTAAGGATGTAGACCTATCATAAACTGGAAGGGCGCAAATGATCGGATTAGGAGCGAAACTTCAATGAATAGCAGAAGTGGCGAAAATCGGGACGGATGGAGAGCAGCTCCCGTTTCGTTGACCGGATCAGGAATTCAAAAAAGAAAAAATCAAAAAGCTTCGACGCTAGCTTGCACATTTTACTGGTGGTAGAGACGACCGCCTATGTATTGCAAAAGCGACTGCTGCAAACGTGGATGGCAAACGTTTCAGGAACCGCCTTAAATATTACCGTAACTCATGAAACCCAACACCTGTAATAAGACACCTTAGGTCATCGCACACTATTGATTTTTATAAGCATCGCCATCCTTGGTCACATCCCGGTAACAATTATTAACTACCTATCCCTCAAGCACAGTTCTCTATAACAGACGTGAAAAATAAGGTCTTTCTTACCTACGTGAGATATATTAAGCAATGCCCTGTGAGAAAAACTAGAAACAACTCAAACTTCGTACGGAATTTCCCTGAAGTTCACTTCATTCGACTCGTTCTCTGCGTAAGTGCCCGGTCCGGAAAGCATCGCCTTTATTGTACCGGATGTCAACGCGAGATCTTTTTTGATAATAAACTCATGACCATCACTGCTAATCAATTTTACATACATCGCATCGGGTCCTTCACATCCTCCATGTACCGTTGTGCCTAAAGAAAATTTTATGTGGCAAGCGCAAGCAATTGGGATCACTCAATTAGGGAGAGAATAAGAACAGAGCTTTGGAATCTCAACGAAGATGCATCTGTAACAGAAGACTGGGACTGAGGAAAGCAGAGAAAATTCCACGAATGGTGGCACTAAGATGAGCTTCCACAACTGTTTACCTAACTGAACACGATAACGGGAGGGACAAGGATAGAAGGAAGGGACCCTGACCTATGAACCATTTACCTATGACGTGCAAGTTAACGTAATACTTTAATAACGATCACTTTATCTTCCTACACTCCGTATCATCTATCTAAACTGAGCTTCTCGTTCATTCTGCTGTCATTTCACATTTTTCCTCATAATATCTATCTTCCTCTACATATTTGTGTGTTCTTCTCTATCGAATAAGCATTCCCAACTCAAAGCATATCCCGGAAATATGCAAACGCAATCGTTTTATAATAAATATGCTGGAGCAGCTTCAACAATGAATTTCCGGTTGATATCTGCAACCACCCGTCATACCTGTAAACGTTGTTTTTTTTTCGAAATTTTTATAATTCGATGGCTTAGTTTCCAAGAGCACGTAAGATATTCGCTCATCCCGGTGCGTTATTTCCATAACTAATCTGAGCCACCTGCTCGAAACGGGTATAAAGATCATCACTTTTACCAATATATAAAGGTATACAACCCCTTTCCCCCACCACCAATAGCAATAGATGTTGGGTAGAAAAAAGCGAAGCCAAAAAAAAGAGCATACCTGACATTATGTGAAAGAACGTACCACTAGTTCAAATAGAGGAGTGGTCTTCACAAACGAGACTCTTTTACGTCCCGTCAAGTAGCAATCCTTAACGAATGCATTATTTACTATCTTTTCTTAAATACTCCAAGATAGTGTATCGCGATGATTGAGTAACGAATATTCTTAGCACTAGCATCGCTAACAATTCTCCAAAACTAATGAAATGGAACGTCATTGTTCGTCATTTCCATTGGCACTTTGTCGGTGTGCAATGAAGAAATGCAACCTCTTTTCCCGTAATTGAGACATTTGCGCCCCATAGCACCACCTCATACACATGGCCTCAGCTGCAAGATTAACTTTGGCTCAATATGCACCACCGTTTCAGGATTTAATTCTCAGTGGCAGTTCTTGCCATCTAAGTATCGTACCACCTCCCTTGTACCCCCCGATCCCAAATGCTATCCTTAAAGCATGTGTTCCGAAGCAATAATGTTCCCATGAAAAACTTTCCTAGAAATTGGTGATCCTTCAACGGTAGTTAAAACCACAGCATACTATTAGATGAACACTTAAAAACTAAATCCACTTGGAATTCGTTCAAATCGAATATCGATGCGGCGACAAAACCTAAAACATGAACGAATTCGAAACGCTGAAAAGTGATTGGAATTCGTAATGAAATGGATATGAACGTCAAATTTTGATATTAAAATGAAATAAAGAGACGCGATAATACGCAAAATGATATCAACTCAACAAATTACAAACTTTTTACAAACTTTTATAGACAGCTATTGTGAAATAAACTGGAAATAACGCAATCAATTCGCACCTTTCCAATAACAAGTGCAGAAAAAAGTTGGATGAGATGGCATAAAATATGCTTTAAATAAATCGCCCAACTGATCAACCACTTCGAAAGATCAGCAAAAAAAAAGTAGAATATGTAAAACAATGCCGATATAATTTAATTGGCTAGACGTTCATGTACAGCGTCCATAAAAACGTCCACTTTTCTTTGCGTTTATTGATGTGAAATATGCGCAAATATTTTCAGCATCTTTAAACGTTTAGAGCTATTTCCTAGATCGGTGGAAAAATATAGCGCAGGAAACACACAACACTTAACAAATTCTATAACTCTAACTTTAGTGATTGTCGAATTGAAGCTTGAAGTCACGAAACCGACAGACACATACAGACACACATATACGATATCGCCATATAATGCATTCCCATGAAATAAACTTACAAAAGCGCATAAAAAATCGTGCCAAAAAAGTTCTGCTTGAGACACATCTCCCTCCCCATTGGCAGAGTTTGAGCAACAAAGTCGATGGGAATGGGAAAACGATGGGAATAGAAATCGATGGGAAAACGTGTTCCATGTTAGAGTCAGGTCACCACTCTTCGTCGCATATCACAATATCTTTTATAATGCATTTGTTCTTTAGTATAACGTAGATCAATAAAATTCACGTTGTTAATAGACGTAACTATTTTCATAGGGCAAGTTGAACCTAAAAACAACATTTTATTTATAAAATTTTAGTGCATGCACTAGGTTCCAACCGAACACTCCATTGGTGATTTAAATGGGGTCCCTCTTGACGGATCCAAGTTGTAGACATCCTACAACTGATGACTTTGATATGAGGAAGAATATAGTCGTTTGATCGTTTGAGAGGGATCAACCAATTACGTTTCGTCAACTCCTCTCCCCGCCCTAATCCTCCCCCCCCCCCCCCCCCCCCCCCCCCCCCATACTTCAAATGCAGCGATAATTATAGAAACTGCATTTATTTGAACAAGCCAAATTATTCAAGATCACCGCTCTACCTAATATAATAAAATGTTGTATATCTCAACTAAGCAGTGCAAATCGTAGCGAATAATATCATGGACGTTGGTAGATGCTTTCAACATTATGGATGGCTTCTTAGAGATGGAGAATAGGAAAATAAAAAATAAAGAAGAACCCACAATTCAACCATTAAAACATAAAATCATGAGTGATCTAATCATTACACTAAATCAATATGCGAAAATAAATAAAATCAAAGCAACAATGACTTTAAATATCGGATCGATATACGAGTAGTGGACAAGAGTTATACGAAACAAATAAGGACAGGATGGTGAGATATGGGTAGGGGATAGTGCTGCAGTAAACATCTTTGAAAGAAGTGTCAAAATGTGCCAATCGTCGAATATGGTACGTCCTGAATATCGGCAGAATTAATAATGAAATCACGTTGAACACATATCAAAAATATCTTCACCAACTTCCGCCTTTAAACGATTCAATTTTACTGTTTTCATTAAATTCTCCGATAGTATATCTTTTAACCTGAAAAATGAAATGTTGAAGATATAAGATATATTGGTTGATGACCAGCAACAACGTTCCCGGTAGCTCAGTGGTAGAGCACTCGCCCGGCAAGCGAGAGGTCGCGAGTTCATCCCCGTCTGCGGACAAGTTTTCATTGGTGATCAAAAACACCCATTATTTTTTAGATATTACTAATGACGTAACGATATTTATTTATGTATCGCTAATAAAAAGATGCGGTCTGTGTTCCCACTCTAATCTCCAAAATCTGAGACTTTAGGCGTCGTATCCACCGGAAAAGGTTATCAAATGGGAAAAAAATGAAATGCTGCAATTCCCGAATTAAAACTTACGGGGGAAATAATAAAACCATCTTCTAATATTGTAAGGTATGGTCTAAATTCATTATGCAAATTAACGCTTAATTACTTTGTTATGCTAATTTTTGCTCCTCAGATCTAATAAATAACCTCAAGTTATGCTAATTAATTACTTTCGACACTATTCAAACGAGCTTTCAAATATGAAGAGATCATAGATCAAGAATGTTATTTGTGGAAAGAAAATTGATTTGTTAGAATAATAACAAATGCATTAAAATTCTTTCATAACCTCCTTTCATAAAAACAATACCCAATATCGTAATCACAAAGAAAGAAAAACATCTGACTTAGCATTTCTATCGAGAAGCATCCCTTCGAGTTGTTTTATTCGAGAATATGCAAATTCCAACTCTCCTTTAAGAAACTCATTTTCTTCAAACGCTTGTCTACAACGATACTCCTCTTGTTGTAATTTCTTCAATTCGTTTTGTGTGTTCAATAATTTAGCACGTAAATTAGTAAGCTGAAAATTTAATGGTGATTACATACCTGTAAACTTTACCGTTAGAGAACCTGAAACATTATAAAAGAAAATAGAGAAAAACATTAATGACGACAGTTCGTTGTTCGGTTGTTGAAGCATCGAAAATCGAGCTGATAATATAAAACAGGAAAATGACATTTCAAGCACATTTTTCAACCTTTTCCGGCTTGAAGGCAAAAAATAAAGTAGCAAACAGGTTGCATCCGGATGAGGCATTCAAACGAAATCGAAAAGGGTTTTGCATTCAATCCCTAAGCCTGGTTGGCGTGATATCACAAAGTATGCATCCTTGCAAAGAGCAAACAACGCATATATATATATATATATATATATATATATGTGCCTATATGCAAATTGCTGCATAATACCAATTTTACAAAATATAAAAAAAGAACTTGTGCTCCACGTGATCTGCTTGCTGCATGTGGCGATTGTCCGACCATTGATGCATCTATGCTGCTCATAGCCACCTCGGTAATACATCCTATTTCTGACTCACTGCAATGATACTAGTGCTGTGCTTCCGATTTAATTCTCATTCAGGCTGCTTTATAGGCTGATCCAGTGCAATCTCCGACATAGAATAGACCAGCTTCAACGAACAACGGATACCAATGAAGCGGGATTTTCGAGTAATCTATTTTAAAAATGTGGAAATCTAGGGCACAAGGATATAGGATTTGTTGAATGAGGAGATAAGTCGTTTTGAAAGAAAAGGTAGGGAAAAGGGGTAGATGCCATTTAAGCGATCGAAAGAGAACAAGAGTTGCAAGATAGTGCAACTTCGGGAATTATTCTATAAAAACCTCTATGGTGCGATGAGTAACGCATAGATGTCGGTAAGAAAGGAAAGGTCGGAAAGAGTTATCAACAACTCTTCCTCTTCCGGCATGAAATTCAAAAAAGAAATTGCTCTCAGAAGTCCAGAACCTTAAAGACTATTGCTCTAGCTTGTCACAATTCTTTGGCAGAAGAACATACTTAAGATAATGCAAAGATATCTCATGAATGGTTTCACGCTGAGATTCAACTTCTTTCAGTTTTATTTCGAAATCAATCCGCCAACGATAGCATTACATCTACCCCTTACTTTACCTCAAAGCAACGTTTACATAAATCCGGTGATCACAACGATTAGGGATCTACCGCATAGAAAATGACTTCTTATTGCGGAAATAGGATGATCAGGATGGCCAGGATATTGTCGAGAAGAAGCAAATGCTGAATATTCCGAAGGTTCCGTTGTCGGCTAACCATTCGCACAACAATCGATGATAAGATCCAAAACTCTTCNACACAAATCGAGAAAGGTTGCTTAAAAATCATTGGTGATCTTCAGTAAGCGCAAGATTTGAGATACCTTCCAGAACAAGAACCACTGCGGGTCACAACAGAACAAGAAACCCTTCAAAAATCTTACCCTTTCCCCTCCTCGATAGTGGAAACCATCTATTGAATGCGTGAACTTTACCATGCCAGATGCGCTTTGAAAAAGTACAACCGACAAGAACTGATAAAAAAGATAACCATTCTCCATTGCCATTCTGAGTTTGTGGTGGGCGTGATCGGCTATCTCGAATTGCATCACTGAATGACGACCGTGGTTGCAAATGCGAGACGTGATCCGCATTCGTCGATAATCGATTGCTAATCACTGCAATCACCAAAACTTACAATTTAGCAGTCTGATCCATCTCCCTTTAGAACTTGCTGATCGCAGATATATCCATATCCCCATATTTACTAACTTTAGGATACCGCAGTAATCGTGCACCTGACAATTGCGCCCCAATAATCACATCTCAGCTCTTAAGCAATGCACCCACCCAATAAAGTTTTTTGTAAGAGTGCACAGCGCTGCACTTGGATTGAACTTGTTCTCTAATTCGACCCTATAATAGTGCACTGTTAACCCTTATGTCTACCTCATATCGCCCAGAAAAACACTTCATTTTATCTTTGCTTGGAGTGAAACAGCCCATACAAAGAGACAAGGCCATAAGATGCGACCATATGATTGGCCCAGTATCCTACAGCTCCCTTTATTGGCCCACGTTCCGTTGCAGAGTTGTTCTCACCCTTCCAACAAATCGCAAAACTTGTATAGAACAGTTTCAGTGTCATGCAGCTATCCCGGATAGAAAATGTCTTGCACATAATCCTCCTTTACTTCTAAATTCAGTATCAAATGTGGAATGTTAAAATCAACGCGAAAATTGGTATATGAGCCCGCCTAATGATTCATACCATCCCTACCAAGTTTCTAACTTTTAACTTCTCCACTTCGAACTACATTAGTAAGAAAGATACGGAAAGATATATATATATATATATATATATATATATATATATATANTGTTACGGATACCACTCGTTGATGAAACAATGAATGGTGTATAAATTGGTGCACTCATATATGCGTTGTTACTTTTTACAGGAATACTGAAATATTTCAACAAATATAGTGCACCTTCGCGCTTGTAAGATCCGTGCTTATGCCGTTCGTAAATTCCAAATTAAAGGTATATTCAACTGGTACATTTGACGCAGCAAGGCCTACATTTGGAAAATGCGCTATTCTTCAAGGTGGGGGGAGGGAGGACGAGAGAGGGATCGGGTTAATACATCAAAGGTTAGCTTATATTTGAGCTTGGTGTGCTATGATTATGGCTCAAAGAGCTGAAACATCAGCATAAATCATTATTCCATCTGCACTCGGCGCATTACACGGTCATAACCAAAAACTATTATACTAATAAATCTATCGATCATGCGTCTGCGAAACAACAGTGTTACTACCCCTATTCAATCCCCACATCATCGAATCCCGCATACGTACAATCCTGTGCAATAATCCCGAGTTTTGGGTGAATAAAGTGTTGGTTGTTGGACGAGTTGCCAATACGAATGCAACAGTTCGCACGGTAACATCACCTCGACTTCGAATAAGGTCGGGACTCTCGAGGAATGCTATCATAGTGACATTCAGCAATTGCGACGTCATAATATATCATAAGGATGCAAAACTTGAGCAAGGAAGTAAATCATATTTTATAGGGCGTTGAGAATGACTCCGAATCCAAAATTGAAGCAGAAAGTTTACTCTAATATTGACTTCTTTCTCACATTACCATTACTGAATTTCAGCATTGTTTCTGATGCGAATTTTTCGAATCTCAAAAGTGCATTACGAAATCTTATGGATATCTAAATACCCTCTTACTGCAACGGAAAGTTCCGCGTTTTACCTGGAAGGAACCCACAGGTATTTTGCTAAGTTTCATTCAATATCCGCTAGGATTGCTCAGCTTATTCTGGAAATATGCATTGCACCTGCAATACAAGAATTTATAATTGCTATTGTCGCCCAACTACCTTTATAAACTGCAGTTGTTGTCTTGCGATCAGCCTGCTTTCCTCCGATCGATCCGTTCTATGGCGAAAGGTCCGAACCGAAGCAGACTTACTTGCACGTCCTTGCCCTATGTCAGTTCAATTCTGGTGCATGGTGTAATGCGCCCGCCGGAGTCTCGTATAATGTACGCACATGAATTGACGGGAGTTCATAACACAAGGTTGAGGACAGGTGAAAGCATCCGCGGTAGCTCAGCGGTAGAGCCCTCGCCCGGCAAGCGAGATGTCGGGGGTTCGTCCGTGTCTGCGGACAAGTTTCCATTGGTCATCAAAAACACCCCATTATATGTAAGTCGCCGAATATACGACATATAACAACAAATAAGGAAAATCATCTTTCATTTCTGCTTCGATCTCAATTTTAATAAGAAGAAGGGTATGAGTATAGAAGAAGATTGAGCTTATTTATATGTGAAATTAAGTAGAGATTAGAAATCCCACGCAGAGAAAAACGACTAGAAAATCTCCCACTTGTACACCCAACAACGTTTCACTATGGCTAACATTTCCGTGAGGCTAAAAGAAAAGAACTTTATTTCATACTTTATAGTACTATGAATTCTTTCTTCTAAGTTACAAATTTTGCAGTTGTCCAAACAAGCATAAATGCTGACAGTAGGACGAATAGTATAAACCAAATTGCACAACGATTTTAGCGATGAAATAGGCAGCTATTTCGGATGACTAGCAAATGCATAATGCAAGATATAAAAACCCTCAAAGAAATTTGTTTATCGACCGAGGCAATCATCGCCTCAATATAAATACAAAATAAAAAAGTGAACGAGCATGACGAGTCATACATTTCGAAAACGATGTCTGAACGGAGTGGAATTCTTAGATTTTGCTCTCCAGGAAGCTACTTTTGTTCCGCTGGAGCGAAAAACGAGTTTAACAGAGATGTCATATCATCTTTTTCTACTCCTGACCTTTAATTTAACTTGTTCTGGCTTGTATGTACCAGCGTTCCCTTGTGATGTTACTTTTAGATATAGTTTACAACGTGATTGTGTGATTGCCCTTAAACAAATCAACATTGCATACTTCCATCAAACTTCATTACTAGCGCTTGTTTATCTATCTTACCTTATACTTTTTATTAGGATAATATCCATGAAAACGCTCAAACTCTTTGCCGCTTCTCTGTAATCTCAAAATATTTGTTGACAGCCGCCTTTCTTTGAGTCAAATAGAGCTAGCGGAATAGAAATTTCTTCATTAAAACAATAAGTTACACTTGAAATTGCGCACAGACTCAACATTGTAACCGCAAAAATAAAAGGAGAATGTGATGACATTCCATAACCGAGCAATGCGACAAAACATTATATGTTGCATGCTGAACTACAAATATAGGTATCACTTAAACAGTACCTTTCAAGCAATATCCCATCCTCAATTGTTGTTTTGAATTCATATAACTTAGCAACAAACTGACCAACCAATCCCATTCACCTTTATAGACTATATACAACTGCAGGATTTCAATGCAGTATATCAAGCAACTATTTTCAGAATGCTAGAATTTTAGTCATTTGTTAGCAAAATAATATTCAATCAGAAATAATGTGGCATCACTGTTTTCAATCTTCTAGTGGTTCTTTAGAGAGTTATTGGAAATTAAAGAAAATATCGAAGAAACAAATTCGAAAACTTCATACCATGTTGCTCGATTATCATTTATATGCTCTTTCACAATGCATAATGATCACCTTTTCGTTCAAGAAGTAGTAGAAACGATTTGGCACAGGAACGACATATTGAAGATAATGGGACGGACTCGGATGGAATATAAAATACGACTTCTATGGTTTGCACCGATAGAATGTTTGCATCTTTATGATACCGTTGCATGCATCAGAACTCGCTGAGAACTACGAATAATTACAAGGAAGTCTTATTCGGGTGGATGGCTTCGTAAAGGTCTGTTATTCTGTGAGATGCTCGGATTCATTCCGAACGGGAGCATCTGCCTATTTGCTCTTCGCAGCTGCTATAGCAGCCACTACAAGACCTCCAACCACTGCGATACCACCACCAAGAATCGCCATACCTAAGATGCCATCTGCAAATCATCAAGTTATAACTTGAGGAAATGTCATTCAAGGATACTAGGAGAAAAATGACCGAGAAATTAATTCATGGCTCCCATCCACTACCTCTCTCCAGAAAGTCTCAAAAAGAGCGGAAAGTCCCGAAAAGAAGGCGATCCAATTTATTTGCTGTGAAGTTCGTAAACGGGTTTTAATCTGCGATATCCATTCGTGCGTTTCAAATGTTATAGATAGCGAGACTCTTGATGTTTTCTATTTGAAAGGTCGGGAAAGGAAAAGGTGGGGAAGAAGGGGGAAGGAAGGAGAAGAGCCTATCCATTAAGATAAACATTGTCATCTCATTTTCCTTTCCACCTCCTTCTTCGATATTTCAAAAGTTCGGTAAATAACCAACTAATAAATGACAACACACATTTATTTGATAGTTCTAACAAGAAATAATGCAACGAAAAGGGTTCCTAAGGTATTTTCTCTAACAAACTTATTAAGCATTACAACGCAAAAAGGATTTCAATCAATTTGCCTCAATTTTTTATTTCAGGAATCACTCCAGTCATGATGCGACCTAAATTCGTCTCCTTCTCCTCTGCACCTATTATTCTGTTGGCTCCACTCGACTCTACCAAGTAGTCGTTCGGATCCGATTTTTTGATTACCTTCGGTAGGATATGGATAAAAGTACGATGCGCATAGCTCCGTGAAATTTTTGCTAATTAAAATTTCGCTCTAAAACGACGAGTCACAAATTATGGCCGAAGTAAATGAGTAATAAATATTAGTGAAGCTAAAATTTTCAAAAACTTCTGAAAATTTTTTGGGACGTGTACCTTCGCCAGATATCTACCTGATATTGAACGACAATGACCGAAATAAGGAACATGAGTGAAAAAAGTTAAATGAAGGGAATTGCTGTGATAAACGACCGCGATGCGACTTAATTTGCATATATCGACGTTGGTGATATCTGTTCTTCTTTGCACTATTATATCACAGGCAGCAACACAACAGGAATCAATTAATCCATTAATCAGCGCCAGAAATTTAAAGAAAAAAAGAGTAATACCATTTCGCATTCGTTTTTTGATCAATTCCTTCAATTCTAATGCTTGGCGATTGTGTGATTCGGCACTCAGTAGAATATCGATATACGCGAGTGCTCGATCGTACTCCTACAATCAATGGTCCTTTAATTAAACACTCCGTTTAACGAATACTCAACGATTCTTTAATTAGGCATCTACAAGTGAATAGAGATACATATGAACAACTAAACAACTACCTACCTATATATTCTCCAATTGTCAAATTCCTCTGATGGAAAATGACCTAGTGCGGATGATTTCACGGAATATAAAAAGAATCTCGAGACAAATCAAAAGACCATGTCATCAATATACTTGAACCATCTCCTATACTCTGACGACGAAAAAAAAATGAAAAATTGATCGTAAACATTTTAGAATCTGAAAAAAGTTGTCCCGAAGTTCAGCCGAGATAATGTTCTCTTAGCCTTCCACTCAACAAGTCTACGGCTTTCACATGAGTTACAACCTAAACTTCAAGAAGACAAATAGAGAGGTAAAGAGGAAACTTCGTTTTGAAATTTAAGACGATATGTGGAAAAGAGTGCAGATAATAAGAGAAAAAAATAAGGGTAGTATAGGACCACTACCCTTCATATGCCTTTTTCTTCTTTAAAAAAAATTTCTGATTCCCACCATAGCTGAAAGCAAATTTCATATTTTCAATTTCATCAATGCATTTTTGCGCCTGTATCACAGCATTTACAGTTCAGTCGAATATCAAACCTAAAATGGGTTAGTTAACAATTATTACATAAATTGATATGGCAAGAGAATCAAAACAGCAATTTATGAAGTTTAACAGAAGCGACAAATGGCGAAGGAGAAAGAGGCTGCCCGCACATAAATTCACCTATGCTGTTTTTGTGACCTTTGAACTTTGACTTTCCCTGGTATGAATTTTCTAAGCATTTCTCTTAAGAACGCTCATTCCGCATGCCATCTCTGAGCCGGAGCACAATCCGCCTATGACAACCTTTCATCTTTCGTCGTCAACTTTGATCTTCAGCCAGCTTGCACGGCTGAAATAAGCTCAATCTAAATGCCACCCTTTGTTTGCCTCACCGAAACGATCCGATTGCTCACTAGGAACTACAAATAAGACATGCACAAGACACAACACTCTCACTTACAGTAAATATGCTGAGACTGGGTACTTTTTTTTACCGCTTCACATATCTTTTGTTATAGGATCCTCTGCATGACTTTTCAGTCGCCTTCCGAGCCGCCTATATTTTTCCAGTTATTTTCCTCTTATTTTCGCTAATCTTTTTCAGCACCGGGAATGCTTCTAATCCCCACCTCTCTGTGATAAACAGGTGGAAGAGTGAGATTCCCCATTGCATAAAATGGTACAGCATGTGACATTTTTACATTGACGCCTGCAGCATTATCATTGAAGCCGAAATACTTGCTAGTGGCAAAGGCACACTAATCCGCAAGATAAGGGAAGCCCACCTCATAAACTCTCTAAAACCACAGATTAATAGCTGTGTCGAATTATCCAACCTCACCAATCTTCTCTCTCGCGAACTCTGATTTCCATCTTATTATTATTATTGTTTTTTTCTCGTTCCTCCTTCATTTCTCATCTCTGTCGCATATATGTATATATATATAAAATTAAACTTTTACCTTCTCTTGCACCAGCATTTATACTCTTCCCTTTGAAACCCCATGCAACTCTATGAAACGTAAAAGTGTATTTTATTTGATGATTTACAACTTGGTGTGCTATGATTATGGCTCAAGGAGCCGAAACGTCAGCATAAATGATTATTCCATCTGTACCCGACGCATTACATGGTCATAACCGAAAAAACTGTTACATCATTGAAGCCGATATGGAACTATATGGCAAAGGTAATCAGTTTACTATCAGATTCCTGCGTGAATTAAAAGTACTGAAAGAATAAGCGTCCTTAAAATCCTTTCATAGCAAACGAATTGCCAAAATCATATACCTTAAGACGAGTATGGGCAATTGCCAAATAGTAAATGTAATCACGTTTTGAGACATCCTCTGCATCACGCCGTAGCAAGTCTGTAAGCTCAATTAATAACTTTCTAAGCTCTATACGAAGATTTTCTATGCTTCCAATGTTTCTTATCGCTTGTGTTCCCTTATCACTCAACACAAACATTTTCAATGTGCTAAAAACAGCACCTGCAAAAAAACTGAAGTTGCATTCTTGCAGATAGCGAAATAATTCATAATACAACTCCAAGCTTAGAGCTTCCTTGATAGTTTAAAGAGAATAGGATTATATATGATATAAAATCGTACTGAAAAATCTATAATATTATGACAAAACTAAACAGATGTTCAGCCAAGGTTCCACATGCTTCTACAGGAATCCTCGATTTGCAAATTTTCTCCCTCAAACCCACACTTTTTTCTGTATGCAGGTGACGGGTATTTAGAGGTGCATACGAAAACCATAAATGCGAACAACGGCTGCACTGAAGCAATGTTATGTGAATGTTGAGGAACCGTTCTCAATTCCGTAAATGTTCTCATTAATCGAAATGCGTCATCGACGAATAATTGAAGCATCAATTTTTGCATAACATTTCCGATCGTTGCTACCAATATGAAAGTCCCCAAAGCCAAAACATCAGGCACTAAGGCTTCAGTATGAAAAGTGGCGTCATTCAGTGACTAATGAATATGCTAACGCCACATCTTTAAAAAGGAGTTAAGGTTTACCAAATAAAACACAACAATTCACAGAAGTCAAGTTTAATGAAGCAAAATCGCTTACCTTCGAGGAGTTTAATACCCTTCTTGACGTCATCTTTGCTCGACTTTATAAGTGCATGTGCATATGAAAAAACTGCTACTGCACTCGGACTACCACGTGTTGTCTGATCAATGTAGACCTTCGCGAATCGCTTAAATACCACTCAACATAAACTAACATGACCGATCTTTCCCTCAACAATCTTATTGAGAAAAATTTTTGTTTTTTCCTATATTTCATTTGGCTTTAATTATCATGTTTCAAAGCAACGCTTTCATCGCTTCAACTATCAGACAATGTTTTGACAACCGACTGGAACACGTTTATTAGAAGCTTTCTCGTCTCCTATTCCTATTTGGTGGGATAGGGAACAGAATTAGAGGGAGAGGGGGCATTGGATTTGTCAACGCAGCACACTGTAGAAAGCCTTCCAAGTTGTGGTTGAAAACGATGCGTAAAATGACCACTCGACTTTTCTCATGGAAATCAACGTTTGATTGAACGATTTCTTATTCGCCATTTCAGTACCATTCAATTCTTTTCCATGAATTACCTCTTCCACCCCCTTTATTTTGTGAAATTTTATAGATCACTACTGCCTACCCAAAATCTGCGCCTCACTTCGACTTATGAACTACCATACATCACTCCTTATATTCTGAAAACTAAAACTTGATCGATAAAACTAGAGAGTGGTTTTATTCGAGTCAGTCAAACAAATGATCGCAAAAAATTCAGGTTTGATAGCAAAATGCATCGAACGCCGAAATGATTTTTTTTTTAAATTTTCGGATGACTTTTCCCTAAAACTTCAGAAATTCTACACTCATTTCATTTCATTTCTTAATCTCCATCTGACTGTGGTTCACTTCCTGGAAAAACAAAATTTCCTGCTTAGCACGCGCTCATCCTGCAAAGCTGAAGGTATGCCAATAGCTTATGTTCGTATGCTTTTAAGCAGTTCAACGGTTCTTAACGGTTTTCTTTAATGTAAATTGTGCCCTAGAGCATGCGTTTACCATACCGCTGAGAGGAGTGTCCAGATGAGACTTTGCTCCTACCATATCCTGCAAAAGGACTTCTCTAAACCTTCGCTGTGACGGGGTAGAAGAAGAAACCTGTTCAGAGAAACGGTAATTTACATATATCAAAGATCATAAAAATTACCATAAGTTCAGCGGGTTCAATCGTCTCATCGACAATCGTACTAATATCCATGTTGCACGTCGTCCAATACGTTAAATGTACCCAACTAAAAACAAATCTGATTATCGATTTTTTACGTATGAGAGGTCAATGTTGCCTTGACGGACGTTTATCGACGGATTTATTTCATATTCAAAGATAGTCCGGCCAGTTTCATGCACTATCTATGCGACTAACCGAACTTCCTTCGATACCGATGACGACATCACTATTTCTGCCACTACTAGCCGTCAGCTGACGGTTGGTGGCTTAGCCTCCGGATACCGTAAATTTGATCGCAATTCAACGACTATTTGCTTCCCGGCAAAGGCTTGGTTGCAGTAAATCAAAAAATGACAAAACATGACGATAAACAAATGCAATAAACCTAACGAAAACGTATCGTTTGTGCAATACTAAAGAGGTATTAGCAATCTTGCTATTTACGACTCTATTTTCTGCTAATTTAATAGTTAATAATAATAGTAATTTTTTGCTAATTTAATAATAACAACTCAATTTGTTGCAACTTGAAAGTCGACGATAAGTTTCAAGTTGAAAAAATTGCTAAACATTTAAAATGCTTAAAAACTTTTTCACCTGCTCCATTCATTGATTGTGTAAACTTATTCTCTATCAATCACATAAGAGCAAATAATTACTTTCTTTTTCTAAAGACACAATCGATGAATGCAACGAAAAACACTTCTTATATTATTAACAAGTCACTTCACACACATCAAAATGTATCTCAAAAGAAAATTGTTCGCTGAAATGGATGAAATTTTTTAATAGCCGCTTTTTTTCTATATGTGCCAATAAACCCGACCAGTTGTACCAATATTCGAAAGTTTTTCCTCTCGAAACAAACGTCACCTCAAAGATGGAGTCAATGAGCCATCACTGCCTCAAGCCGACCTGCTCAAAGGGATCGGGAAATCCGTTGCTTGCCTAGCCAGGGCACCTTTGCAGGGCCACGAAATAATCACGTCCGAGGTTTTTGGCCAAGCAAGATAGCAATCCACGGCCCAGCCACCCGGCCGTGCCCTGACGGAGCTAGGGATTCTTCAAACTCGTCACACGAATGAAATCAAAAAATCAATTTGGCACTTACGAAATGCCAAAATAGCCGAGACATATTTGCATACAAAAGAAAGCGTAGTGTTACTGGATTAGTGACAGAGCATAAAAACACCATACTCGGGGCGCAATTGTCTGCAAGAGTGAGTAAAGACAGGCTAAAATACACAACACATCCTCTAACCACTACGTTGATGCGGATGAATTCTTCTTTTGTACTATAGGGTCATGAATAACCCCCTCCCCTCCACTTTCCTGGTAAAAACCTATAAATGGCCCACTTTCACGATCAAGAAGCTTAGACTTCTTTCGAAAATTTACAGACACCACCTTCAACACTCCAACAATTAATTCTTAAATAAAAGAGAATGATCTAGTGGAATGCGTTAACCTAGCTAATCCCTTAATGATACTAGCAAATTGATAAACACATTAATGCAAATGCAAGCATCTCCATAATCACTGATCACAAAAAATGAGAAAACACTAACAAATCGACTCCTATCAATAACATACCCTTCTACAAGTTACCACATGCACATATGAATGATTACGTAATCACTCACAACGCTCATATAAAGCATACGTTTATTGAGCGATCACATGTAAAGTTCATTCGTGTTAAACAAAGTTCATTTTACTGCTCACATTTCATCAGCACGACAATCGTTGTCCGCTGTATCGTTCCTGTGCGCGGGGTTCAGCCAAATAAAGGGGTAAATCGTATTACCGCGGAGACACAGGAGCATTCCACCCCGCGAAGACTCCCACGGGAGCTTGAGTTCCTAGAATGCCTTGGGGAGGGGGAGCGGGATAATCCTGGAGAGCTGTGGCCTGCTCTCGGAATTGGTACCATCTTGCATATCCGACTGTTTCTCCAGCAGATGAGACTTTATCGTCGGCAGAAGCGATGCAGGTATGATAGGAGAGGATAAAACAGCAAGAAAAAAAAATGTTTTTTTTGATATCTGACTTCAAAAATATTTTATACGCATTGCTTTTCGCAAGATCTTTCCCATGCCGTTCGATGCGGACTACGCAACTCGCCTCAAAATGTTCAATTTGCAGACCCCAGAATATCGAAGAACACAATATGATCTTACCATCTGCTACCGCATCGTCCGAGGCTTATCTGATATCCCACCAAGTAAATTCTTCGACCTAGTTCCTGTTCGAGAGTGCCGTTTTCACGATCTTCAATGCGCCTCTAAAACTTGCACAATTGATAGGGTCTTGCATGGCTTTCAATTTAAGGTTGTCTGAATCTGGAATCAGTTACATCAACGAGCAGTCGATGCGCAAAATTCAACCGTATTCATGAATTCGCTGGACTCTGTGGGCCTTCATTCGTTTTGCACTTTGCTCTACGGAGGTTTTGAGCTTCGCTCTTATGTACTTATATATCTTGTATATAATTTAGTGTTCGCATTGTTT
The DNA here is from genome assembly GCA_006503575.1 of Baylisascaris schroederi. NCBI lineage: Eukaryota > Metazoa > Nematoda > Chromadorea > Rhabditida > Ascarididae > Baylisascaris > Baylisascaris schroederi. Next base: position 159,458 of record QEWY01001332.1, read on the forward strand.
CATATGATGATGTACGTTACTTAACCTTCCAGCGAGCCTAGTCGTTCTTTGCTTATAAAGCTATATATATATATATATATATATCTATATATATATATATATTATCCAGCAGAGATTCTTGATACGTTACGAGTGCTTTCATTCATTCGAGACATGCTTCCATTTCATATCATCGGTTTCCGTTATGCTTTTTGATTGTGCCCATATTACCTCGATGTCATCCTCCACGATAAACTTTTGTTTCTTCGGCAAAATGTGTACGCCACGTTGCCTTTCAACGCTACTCATTCCAACACACTGCATCATGCAATTCCCTCGTGTTCTGTGACTTAATAGAGAATATTTTCTCAGGTTGTGACCCCTGAGTTCGTGTTTTCGACATCCCTCACACAAGTAGCGAAAATCATCGAGCACAAGCGCGGATCCGTTTTCGGTGTAGGGAGGTGAGGAGACAGGGGACCAACAAGTAAAGAATATTAGATGGTTATCGAACAAAAAACTCTGATTTTTATTCTCAATTAGTAAGCAAGAAATTACAAAAGTTGATAATATTAAGCATTCTTGCGTTCGTAAGAAATAAGCTATTCAAAAAAAGTGCCTGAGAAGATGCATGCGATAAACATATCTGAAACAATTTCTGTTCCGGCTACTAAAGCAACATATATCTGAAAAGGCAATCACATAGATATATGCAATTATTAATTGATGTAATCGATAACTTATTACACATAATTATTGCTTTATAAATTTTATAAACTTGAATGCAGTCGATGAGAAATTCGATTAGAACATTCAAATCATGACGATTGAAATAATGATATGCAAGATTTACCAACTTATTTTGATTATTTTTAAAACGTTGCTTTTAGATTGAAAGGTTATCCAACTTGACTGCAATATGTGAGTAAAAAAGGCAATCTTTAAAAATATCGAGAGTTTTTTTTGCTAAGTCATAGGTTAAGCTCTTCAAATTTTGCATTCTGAGTTTTGCATATATGCATATATAAGAACTACAATAAAAAATATTGCATATATGCATCAATATTGAAGTACAGACAAACTGACAGCATAGTGGAACACGAAAGTATATATAATTTTTCATAGGATTGTTGTTTATGCGAGTACACCGACCGGTTCATCCTCAATACCACATGAATTGATTCCACGAGCGAAATACACATAGCCATCCTCAACACCATATGACTGAAATATGCATATGCCTTTTTGCGATGAAAAGATACCTTCTTGTTATCTCTGAAATACGACTAGACCCCATTCTCGAGGGGGTTTCTCCAGTTAGTGAGAATCTGGAATAAGCGAAAGGATATGAATGCCTCATGTAGATTCCGGGCAAAGAACGTTTTTGGAGGAACACTGAATGTTATCCAGTGCAGATGTCCATAGCCATCAAATATTAAATACTCTGGCGGAAAAAAATTTCTCCTCCCAACATGCTATGGAAAATCGACTCTTGCTTTCGATTTACTATCATTTTTTTGCGCCTATGTTGGACAAACGAGCCTGTAGCTGCTTGACTTTTGCCGACTACTTATGCGGAAGAGTGAAAAATGCTGATATCTTCATTGCTTAAAGTTTTATAATAACGTTTAAAGTAGAATCAAACGGAAAAGAGAGAGATTGAGAAACTACACGAGCGTTATTTAACTGAATTCCACTAATCTTTCCCCTCCATTCCGTACATGGGGTTGGTGATTTCAGTGCTTCAGAAATTTTTTATGGAATATATTTTATTCTTAACCGTATGCAAAATGAAACTGGGAGCTCGAAACTCATCTTAATTCAGACTTCTCATATCTGTGCAATTAGTGGTTCTATGTCGTAAGCAGTGAGAGAAAATGTTTGAGTTGTTTTTCTTAATATTCCATTTTGCTGTGTCGGATATACAATAAAGATGCTGAACACCGCCAAAAAATGTGCGGGAGAGTGTGGTATGTGTGGTGTTTTGGGCTCCGTGTGTGGTCTCCTTCAGTTTGTGTGTGGTGCAGGCTGCGTTTGGCATGTGTGGTGCATGTGGAGCGTCATGTGTGGTCGGTGCCACGTTGTGTGGTATAGATTCTGTTTGGCACATGTGTGAGGGAGAGCGTGGTATGTGGTGTGCATATGTCGGAAGGGGGGTGGGTGAGGAGAGTTCTGCGTGTGTGTATGTGTGTGTTGTGTGTGGCGAGTGGCTTGTGGTATGTGTCGTGTGTGTCGTGTGTGTGGTGTGTATGGTATGGTCATATTGCTGGCGTGTACGCTGTCATTTGCATAAATATTGCTGACGTGTACATTACTGTTTTGCATAAGGTCATTAAAATGACGCGATGAAGCAGATACTTTGTCATTCGTCGTGTGTGGATCAGGATCGAGCGGCTGGATCTTATCACTTTTCTTCTGTCTTTGAATGAGGTGCGTTTTTTGGTGTGTCGTATTATATTGTGATGAAGTCCGTATTGCCAGATTGGCAATACTTCGTCACATATCTTTGTATTTCGTGCTGAAGGTCTGTGCACTAATGTCTGCAGATATGTAGAAGCGGTTTTTTATGTCTCTCAGTTCATGTTGATGATGATGATGTACGTGAGCAGATGAATTGCTTCGTAGAAGGCACCAAAGTTTCATCGAAGGGATGGTGTATCTGTAGCATGTGGTGCATGTTAGTGTGTATGCGGTGTATGTGCGGTGCATGGTATATGTGTATGTAGAAGAGGCGCAGTCCCCTTTACTTACTGGAAGGAATATGGCAAGCGCCGAAGGCGTAGGCGTGTTTTTCTCTGCTTTTTTCTTTTCCTGGCGTTACCTGGGGAAAGTTGTCGTTGGTGGAAGGATGTGTGCGCGTTGTTGTGAGCAACGGCCAGCTATCTCATGTCATATCCCAAACCCATATGGACGAATTTTGATGCAGTTTTTTCTAAGCTTCATATAAGATGAGGAAAAGTGTGTTTGGGCGTTGCTTCACATGGATAGATGCTAGTATAGTAAATTAGAATATTGGGTTTTTATAATCACATCTGTATGAATGTTTCAAAACAAGTCCAGTTACCGAAATTTAATCGCCAAATTGGATTCTAAATATTGAAAATGTCAGCAATCGACTATTTAAAAAAAAACAACAGTAGGAACCTTGGATTACAATTTCGATTATCATCACTAATCTGCTTCCTAGCGTTCTGAAGCGTCAGTGAATATACCGGAATATGCGTCATCGACTTATATCGCTATTTCTTTTAGCGCTAGTCGCATTATACGACGTGAATTGCCTTAGTGCTCTTTGTTTCTCAGTGATCTTGGTCAGTGTCCATGAATCTTGAATAAGGTGTGAAGGAGGTCTCACCTGTCCCCAACTATTCTTGACGATCCAATACTTTTGGTTGGTTTCATTCCACGTTCCATATCCGACAATATTCATCGCATGTGTGCCGATGATTTTATTTTCGCATTCCCATTTATTCGGTGTATAAACGCCTCCTTTATATGCTTTCATATCACCAGTTACATTGATACCTTAGTCATTTCTTCTTTATTATCTTTGCATACCCTATCTTATTATGCCTCCTCAATCTGATGTTAGCCACGTTCAAATATCACTAGGCAATGAGTTATCAATTTTTTTGTGACGGGAGGCATAGTTTAATGTCATGTTGCTATTTAGACGGTTGAATGCGAAAAGTACATTGAAGGTTTTCATTAAGGCGAAGTTTTTTTGTTCTGAAAATCCAAATAAAACTTTCCAAATCACTGATGTGCATTGCATTCAATCGTCATCGGATTTTGGTTAAAAATTAAGCGTACCAATGGGTTGTTTCATTTTTTAGGGGAACATTTACGGGAAAATTCTCTCAGATGTGGTGTTTCAACCGGGAATTGTTAACGATTCATCGTTTTTATCGTTCAGTGGGAATTCCTCCATAGCAATCCCAATACTAGGCATTTAGCTGTTCATTATCTTATGAATTGCGTGGCAGTATGATGGTAAAATATACTATTTGAGGTATGAAATCAATCAGAGCAATCAATGGCACCAGAGATTTACTTCACTGAGCACCGGCAGGGCCAATCAACAGCACCGGAATTATAACGTTCTAACTTCGTTTCCACAGTAATCAACGACCTCCCAAATAGCGGTTCTATCACATCAAAACGGATCGATGAAAAACAGCCAACTATATATTTCACTAGATAAATTCCTTTGCTATAGTAGTACGTTGTGTTATATAACACGGGTGCTACATTTTTGTCAGATCAGAGAGGAACAAAAGCATCTGTTTCTAAGACTATGAAGGCAGGCGTTTCGACTGATAAGCGGAATGGATAATTCTGCGGTGTTCTGAGCAGAATTACCAGATTTGTTTCATGGATTCAGATAATTTTCGCATTTCTTTTTTTAGTTGGAAATTCATGGAATAGATTCCAGATCGAAATGATACTGCATTATATCACCAACTAGAGCATCATTGAATAACGGTAGGTAATATGAAAGGCGGCGATGATCCATTGATAATTTGCATAAATAAATTCGACAAAAAGGAAATATTAAGAGGTAGAAAAGACTAACCAACATTGACTGGTCCATTATGAATTAACCAATCAATTATGGATGCCTCATCCTGATGAAGAAAAACGGCTGCTTTTATTCGTGTGGTTTCGCCACGTAAATAACACGTCTCTTGACGATATGCAACATATGGATAATCGTATTCTGTCATAAGACCTTCTTCATAGACGTAACTGAAAGGGTTGTTCCTTAGGAAATGAAACTACTATATGCAAATATATCTCATTTGATCGCCCACAAGTCATGATTCAAAGGGTACTCTGTACTGTTTTTGAGGATTACACACATATCATGAATTTTATTCATACCGTTCTATATGAGACAAAAATTTTCACGTTTATTCGTAAGTTCTGCATCATACAAGCAAATATCCTTGTGGAAAGAGTTTGATTAGCGGGAGGATTGGGCGGAGTGGAAGGACAGAAGTGGAGTGGAGGTGAGATTAGTTCAATAGATGATTCTTCGCGATACTACACTCGCTCTTAGAAACAGGATCTGGACCAGATGTCGGTGAGGTCAGAAATGATTATGAGAGTAGTAAATGTTTCTCATTGAAAAACGAAAGGTTTCCCATAGGAACGAAAATCGGTAGTTTAAAACGATATGTCCTCCAGCCATAGAGGAAACTTAAAGTTAGTTTGAGAGGCTTACTGACCATAAGGCTTTGTCAACGTCGCCACCATCGCATGCATTGTTTTCAAGGTTGCAATCAAGCAATTGTTGCTCTGAGAGGCTCCTCAGTTCACCTGTTCCAATTGCATAAGCCGATTCAACAGTTCCTACCGTTGCAAACGCCCAACATGATCCACATTTTACTGCAAAATAGGATATGAAAACAGGCGCTTTTTGAAGAAACGGTGAAAAAATGTGCGTCGGTTGAAGGCGCAATATGCGCCTTTGATTTTGTGCTAATCGGACATACTAGCCTCATTTATTGCGAGAATAAATTAAAATGTACTCAACAATGCACACTCATCAAACCTGAACGACCGCTCTTATATATATATATATATATATATATATATATATATATATATATATATATATATATATATATGCTCTACCGAAAGATTCGTCTTTTTTTTCCAGCCTAATCGGCTGCAAAGCGCCCCCACATGTGTCCACATGCAAACCTGTAGAGCCTCTGCATCCTGAACAGACAGACAAGCACAAATACACGCCCAAGCGGCAACTCCATGATATACTTTACGTCTCTGTAAGGTGAAATTTGCAGAAGTGCATGAAAACACGTTCCTTAGGCCGGATCGTCCATTAAACTTGAATGTTCATGAATTTTTCGGATGAGAGGACCCAATAACAGGAAATTTACATTGCGCTTTCACTGGCGTAACAACGTTATATGGGCGCCAATCGAAGTGCTCGGGAATTACTTCTTTTCTTGGCATCATTATTTCACCCGGTTGGTCGATAAATGTTGCTCTTTTATGAAAATTCTTATAGAATCCTCTTGGCAATAGAATCTGAAAATGCACTTTTCGATGTGAAATTGATAGAAATTTCTAGTATTCGCTTCATTGATTACTCGCATTATCGTTTTATTGGATCTAACCTTTTCTTTTAATAGCAGTTGATATTGTATACTTCACGATTGCAAAACGTTGAAATGCTGGGCAAAGAGCAAATAAAATTCAGCAGGTTTTGTGATCCTGACCAACATGATTCTCCTTTACTGTTCATTATCATCAACAGCGCGAATTCAATAAATAAAGAATTATTTATCTTCCGAAAAACAAACGTGCAATTTTTAATACTTTTTTAATTAATACTTTCCTATTAAATTTTTCAACGATAAAATTCGGGAGCAAACCACATATAAATGGTCTCAAAAATAAAGGCATTTAATACTAACTATTAGAAGCAACGAATTTCAAGACAACTGATGAAAGTTGTTTGCGATTTCTTAACACTACAAATTTAGTAAATTGGAAAGTGAAAGAATGAGGAATTTGTCTTCGTAAATGATCTGAAAGTCCATTCAATAAAGAGATTTAGACATGAATTTTCCGCTTAAATTACCTTGTTCGATTTTATTGGTCTAAAGTAGTCAAAATGCATTTATTTCAGTTATGTGCTCAATGTCGGCAAAGCATATCAGTTTTAAGTTTTCTTCCATTTTTTTTAGCTAAGTTGCTAGATGCGAATCAAAGCAATGCTATCGACTTAACACTTTGGCAGTAGGATGGATCTAAGCAGTGAGTGCATTCGCTGCAATAGGGTGATTTCCCATTGAGCTATGTTGCTTCGCAATACACAGGAAAGACGTTTGCCTGTTTATAAATAGTAAGTAATATATTGCATTAGCTAAGAGTGTGCGGTGATTATGTTGCTCGCCTGTACTGGATCATTTAATAGAAGTGCTCACCTGTCGGAACTCATCTTCACTCCAATCGGCGAATTGATTCTCTCCATAAATGGTACTTTCTCCATAATTTCTCTCATTAAGCGCATTGATATTTGCCATATTATTGACGTAAATACGAAAACGTTTCACAAATTGCTCAGTATTCGCATATGCTTTATCATATCTTTAAATATGCAAATATATGAGAACATTTTTTGCAGCACATAAGGTAGATATTTTACTTTTTAATAGACTGATTAAAGAGTTGGAGTGTAGCGTTTTGAGTCAGTAAATCGTGATATTATTTTTTAAAGGCGGGCAGCTCCGCGGGCGATGAAAATCCCTAGCGGTGGTTATGATTGATCAAATCACGGAGGGAGCTCATCCACGGGGGCATTCTTTCATGCACTAAAATACGCGCACACTTATGTGCCCATTTACATGGTTAACAGGCGCAAATTTACAGTTGCAAATGCATACCACGCAAACTCACGAAAAGATATGATTGCGCACATTTATAGAATATATACACAATTCGAATTTTCACTACTGAAACCATTGATGGAGGGCTTGTCAAGGCAACAAAGGATTTGCGTTTTATACTCTCGACATCTTCCATTTCTTAAGAGTTAGTGAACTTACTTGTGCATGAAATCTATGAAATTATCCAGAAGTTGAAGCTCTCTTGTGGTATCGTTCACCTGGAATTGTTTTTTTTTCGATGCTTGTGTTAGGAAAACGAATATTTTTTAAAATTTTATCAGGACGGTGAGAGGAAGGGAGCTCGCATCGCTTTGGTAAGGGTAGTGGACTGCAATTCACTTAGCGACGTCGATTCATTAGAAGCCTTCGTCATTGTCATATGTGACCTTCCTAAACTGAAACTGAAAATGGTTTTTGTATAATCAGGGAGCAATTCGATCAATTCGTTCTACTTGAATTCAGTTTTTTAAAAAATAGTTTTGATCGGCAATTGTCTTCAAAGAAAAGAAAATCTTCTATATCATAGTGATACTCGTTCATATGTAAAAGCAACGGGTGATTGCAAATTCAGAATTCAGAGTTCACTCTTTCCAAGATTTTTTCTCTCAAAAAATTTCCCCAAGTATATGCTCAAAGAAATGTTTTTCAAAATCTTCCTTCTCCTCTATAGCGAAATCTAAATCTTCCTTCAAAACTTCTTTAGATGCTGGCATGTGCTAGATCTTCGTTTAGCAATTATGAGCATTGAACAGCAACAATAGTGCCAAAATAGAAAAATATGTAGAGAAGCATATATTTGGATATCCTAGTGCAAAAAATTGATACAAAACAAGATGTCACCAATTCTGAACCATTCGAAAATATTGTAGGTGGACATTAAATGTATAATTGTTGATTACTGGCTATTGACTATTCGTGATACTCAGTCTTCAACGAACTCGAATTTTATTTAAGTTGCATTGGTTATAAATGGCTTCCAAGAAAGTAAACACTGTTGCTTATAATATTATTTCAGCAATTAAAAATACAATCATAGCTCGATAAAATGCAATGAAATGCAATGCAATAAATCGCAATAATCAACAACGAGTGATTCGTTTTGTTGTTTGTATAACTGTATCAGAATGTGAGATTCAAGTAAACTT